>PVHY01002566.1:36605-124435 GCA_004024945.1 Uropsilus gracilis
ATATAGGGAAAAACAAACAAACAAATAAGAAAAAATGAAAACAACCAATGGGACTGAACCATGGAGCTAGAAAGGAGGCGGGGGAAGAAGGCGGGGGAGGTGAACAACAGGCCAAACAACCAACAACTGAACATCAACTTAACCAACCAACAATTTGCAGAAAAATGGGAGAAGGAGTGACTGAAGGGGGGATACAGAGGGGGGATATGGAGGGAGGAGGAGGGATCAATTAATGCACAATTGTGACAAATCAATAAAAAATAAAAAAAAAAATAAAAAAAAAAAAAAAAGGAAATTCATTCCAGCACTGACCTGAGGGGTCCTTTTCACTTCAATTTTTGGCCCTCCCTCTTTCCATATCAGCTTCTATCTCAGAGCCTGTATAATAGCTGGATGTGGCGGCACCCCAGAATCTTCCTTATCTCACGTGCCATCTGATGGGCCAGAGAGCCTGTCCTAAACCCTGGCCTGCTGGGTCACTCTCCCATTCCTGGGAAAAATCACTGGTGCCAGAGGAATGTGAGGCTCCCATGTCCAGGCTGGAGTCAGTGCCCCACCCAAAGTGGAGTCAACCCCATGGGCACCATGAGCACCACAGTGGGGAGGTTGGGGCTGCATCTCAAGTGAAAATAGGGTTCTGTTATCCCTCGAATGGAGAGCAGGTTCTGCGCAGCAGAACCTATGTTATGTGGTAAAGAGCTCCAGGAAGTTAAGTTTCCTATTCTTCCACCTTCTCCTTTCTATTATATTTCTTCCTGTTAAGCTCTGTTTGCAAAATCTAAGCTTTTAGCCTCTCTCCGTGTATAATAACTAGTATGTTTTCTGAAGCAAATACCTCATTTCTTTCAAGACTCTTAACATTGTGTGTGTGTGTGTGTGTGTGTGTGTGTGTGTGTGTGTGTGTGTGTGTCTTTTGCTAAGGTACAAACTACAGATGCTAGTGTCTTCTTTGAAGCTAGCTAGGAAAGGCATTGACTTTTTAACCAGAACCAAATTAGATTCTGAATCTTGTCCTTATGCCTCTAAGTGTTGTAACCTTGATTGGTCACATAAACTTGCACTTCCCTTTGCTTCCATTTGAGAAATGGTATAATCATTTACATTACAGAATTATTGTAAGTATTAGAGCAATGGATTCAATCTTGTGCTTGCATCAGAATCCCCAGAAGGGCTTCTAAAAACACCAATTATTTGGCCCTGCCCTGAGTTTCCAGTTCACTAGGTCAGGGGGGGAGCCCCCAAGAATTGGCATTTCTTGCAAGTTCCTGGGTGATGTTAAGCAGCCCCTCTTTGACAACCACTGAATATAAGAAGAAAGCCTCGCTGCATAGCCTCTCCTGGGGAGACCGGAATGTCGTGGCTACCCAGACATAGCTGAGACCTGGGCTAGAATCACCATTATTTGTAATGACTTTTGTGGCAGAGGATAGCTGTCACGGTGCATTCCACGGCTCTGTTGTCCTTAGGAAAATGACAGATTCCTATAGAGAATCACACATCTCTCTGAGAAATTTCTTGTAATTCTCATGATGGGCAGGAGAGTGGGGAGGGGAGTTGCTGGATTCATCTGTCCTGCCTGGTTTTAACGTTCCTCTCCTCTCCTCTGTAGTACTCCGACTTCCAGCAGTCTGCTGGCACGTGTTTTCTTTGTGGAGGCGAGATCAAGGACATGGTGAGTAGGGTCAGCTGCACAGTAATACCTGGAGGGGGCGGTGGAGACATTTAGAGAAAAGAGTTCCTATTTGAGAACAGTGTTTGCTGCTCTGACATGGTTATGGCTGGTTTTATGAAAAGAAGATCATGCCATTCAGGTTGCTTGCTGCAGCAGAACCCATGTTCTTGACTTTTATTGGAATCAGTGCCCTAATCTGCTCTGTCTGATGATGCTCTCTCCTGTTGGTTGTTTGGATTCCACTGGCCTCCATCTCATTTTCTGTAATCCTTGTGGTGTCCCAGGTGAGATGCCAAATGAGCCTGTTTTTATTTCAGAAATCTCAGTTACCTTGGAGGCAGGCGCAAAAAGATAAACACAATTGTTTTCTCCCAAGTTCTGCCTAGCTCATTCCCTCCCTAAAATGACTTTTGGGGTCTGTGTTAATCCTGAGAGAGTAGAAATAAGAAGTGGGTTTTATATGTTCCACTCTTCAAGTAGCCCCAGCACTGAGCTTGTCTGCGCCTCTTGATATCTTCAGTGGAGGATGGTGCTTCATTCTGGCCTCCTGGTCACTTCATTGGGTGAGGGTGGGAGGTTAATGAATACAGAGCTCTTACCTTGGCTTCGGATTCAAACTGATCACTACTGGAGAGCATCCCTTTGGAATTATTCCGCTCAGAGAAAATGATTATGTGACATTCTTTTAGTTGCAAAAAAGCATTAAATCCTCTCTAAATGGGTCTATTTCATTATCAGAAGGAAATTGCTTAATGCTACTTCTTCTTTCACCTTTTTACTGGGAAACAAGTCACAGACTGAGGCATACTTTCTAAATGTACACTTAAATGAATTTTCACATATGTGTGTACCCTTGTAACCACCACCAAGATCAAGATGTAGAACATTCCTCACATCCCAGACCCCAGAAATTTCCATCTCGTCTTCCTCCCAGGCACAACCACCTCCCACTAAGGTTTGCACTGTTCTAACCTCTGTTGCCCAAGATTCATTTCAGATTCTGCAACTTTATATGGATGGAAGCCTATCATCTAGAGCCCTCTGGGTCTGCTTTATCTCACTTAGAACATGTTTTTAAGATTCATCTACATTGTTGCCTGTATCAGAAATTCATTTATTTTCATTTTAGTAGAATTCCATTGAATGATACAGCTGTTAACCTGTCCTGTTATTGAGGATTTGGTTGATTTCCAATGACCATTATGAGTAAAGCTGCTGTTAACATGCTTGTGCTTATCTTTGATGAACATAAAGACATGTTTCTGCCAGTTTTAGGCAAACGTGGATAAAACAAGAAGACAGGAGCCCTCCTTGTTCGTGATACCACAGCAGAGGTTGGCCCTGTGAGAGCTGTGTCCTCATTAGTAACCAGGCCACCTTGGAAACAGAGCCACCCACCCGTTTCCCAGGGGAGGCAGGCGGGAGCCACTCATCCTCATCCCTGTGCTGCCAGACTCCTCAGAGCCCCATTTCTCTAGTAGAGTATGCCCTGGTGTTAGAGTTCTTCTGACAAGCTCACCGCAGATGAGACCAGCAGTGCCCAAATTCATGAACATGAGCCCTCTTAGTTCTGGGTGCCCTCAGCCTTCTTTGGGCCTTGGCATTTCATTTATCTACTACTGCATGACAAGCCTCCCTAAGATGCAGTGGTTTGCAACAGCTAGGGCTGACAATTTGTCATGATTCTATGGGTCTTGAATTAGGTCAGGATGAGATTTCTGCTCATGTGGCGTTGACTGAGGTCACTCAGCTGTGTCCAGCTGCTGCCACAGTTGGAACTCCAACATCCAAGATGACCCCTCACCCCCCAAGCTTCTCTCCCTGTGGCCACACATGGTAATCAGTGGTCTAGTTTCATTTCCTCTCAGCAAGAGAGTAGAAAGGAGGTTGCCTGTCTTAAGTCCTTGACTCAGAAATCTCAGAACATCATTTCTTCATTATTCTACTGATGAGAGAAGGCCAAGGCCAGTCTTAGGGGGTGGGGGAGGCTACTGTGTTATTCTCCATCTCTTGACCTGACAATCAGCCTGTGCATCCAGGTAGGGAAAGAGTTGAGTTTTGGAGACCACCTCTCTCTACTGCATAGAAGAAGGTGAAGTTGAGCCTGGATTCTTGACAGTTTCCTCTAGGACTTGAAAGCTTCCAGCTAATATCTGTTTAAAAGCTTCAAAATCAAAACCTTTCACTGCCACCAGGAATCATAATAAGGCAGAGAAAGAGTCTTCCAGACACCATTCTTGGTTCTCCAGCAGAAACCCAGTTGTCCAACTGTGTATCAGTTATCTTGTCTTCCTTAGTTAATAGACAGAATGCTCTGGGCTTGCCTGCTGGAACTGGGCGTTTCCCTGCATTAAAGGAAATTATTACAGCTAGTCAGGTGGCAAAATGGCATCTTTATCCTCCTGTACTGCTGGCACAGTGTTCTTAAATTAATTTAAGGGTCTCTTTTTGCCAAGACGGCGTTAGCCTGGGAGTGGAATGAATTCCAAGGTCCAGATTGCCAAGTGGACTTTTGGAAGCCCAGCCAGTTCTTCCTGTTTGGGCAGCTTAGTGCAGATTGAGAGGGGCCTGGGAGTTGAGTGAAGCCCAGGAGGAAATAGGGAGGCTTGAAAGCTGAGCTTTCAGGGCAAAGTCCACTGCCACACAGTCCTCCCGGACCTCCTTGGCAGTAGTGTATGCTGTGTGGTGTTGACCCCTGGAGGTGACGCCAGGAAGGAGCTGAAACAGCCAGTCTTTCTCAGAGCCTCACAAACACTGACCTGGCTTTCCTCAGCTTCAGGTCCCCTTCTGCCTGCTTGAGGGTTTCTGTGCAGCCCTCTCCAGGATGCTGATGACAGCTCTCTGCATTCCTTGCAGGTGGGGGTTCTGGGGCGACCATGCTGGTGCCAGTGTCCTAGCTCACATGTTTGTATTCAGTTTCTCAGCACAGGTGATGACTGAAAGGAATGTCATCGAGTCAGCGAAAATGCTTTTAACTGCACATAATTAAAAAGAAGCAAGAACAAACCCAGACTCATTTTAACCTCAACCAGAGGCGCTCAAACTTTAGCTTGCGTAGGAATCACTTCATTATAGAAGATCTGGGTAGGGCCTGAGAATATGCATTTTTAATGAGTTCCCAGGTGATGCTAATAGTGCAGCTCCAGGGACCACACTGAGATCCGTAACTTAACAGGCAAGCTCTTACCTACCTACCACGAGGCTTGGAGGTAGCAGCTGATGAGCAGTCAGTTGGATTACTCACTGACATCAGCCAGGTGGTTCTTTCCACTCTTCTCTCTTCTGCCCTGCGTGTCTCAGCTCTGCTCTGGTTGCAGGCTGGTACTGGCAGCTCCAGGGATCAAATGACAATGTAAGGAAGAAGGCTTGTGGGTTTTCTCTGCACTGTGTTTAAGAAACAACAAAGAGATTTCACTTACACTTGAAATTGAGATCATCTGGAACTGAGTCACAGCTTCTGGATTATCCTGCTGTAGTCAAAGCTGCTTGGAAGGGGCATCCAGGAACCAGAACCATAGGGTTCTCCCTTCTCTGTCATTTCCATGTGGAGTTTCCTTTCATCTTTCCATGTTCTGGCTTCTTCCCAAATCTGTCATGGATCTTTTCCTCGGCTTGCTTTACACCATTACCTGCAAAGAACTGTATGTAAAAGTCTTTAGATCAGTACCCCTCTAAGTTCCCTCCTGGAAGGCTAGGAAGTACAGGAGAAGGAGCCCATTGATGCAGCTGACTAGATTAGCTTTTTCCTCCCCTCATGTCAACCTGGGTCCAAGTGAACCTTGGGGGAGCGTGCTCTGGGTGGTGCTTATACCCACAGCTCCTCGCCTGGCATGCTGCTCCCTCCTACCACCCATGTATCCTGGGGTCCACACTGAGTACCTGCATCTTCCTTCATGCCCCCAGATTCTGCAGGCCCTGGGGAATTCCTACCACTCTGACTGTTTCCGCTGTGTCATCTGTAATGAGTGTTTGGACGGGGTGCCCTTCACTGTGGACTCAGAGAACAAGATCTACTGTGTCCAGGATTACCACAAGTAAGGAGGACAGGGTTGGTGGGGGCTGTGTGGGTGAACCAGGCTGATGGTCAGTGCAGTGAGAGCTGAAACCAGTGGATGCCTCTGCGGGCTGCTGGGACTATTAGTCCATAATCTTAATGGTTATGAGGGGTATAGCAGGGAGGCCAGCAGATGCCAGGGCAGATGGGATCTGGTTAAAGACTCATGTTTACATAAAAACAAGAACAAAACCCCTGTAATCTGACTCCAGGAGCAGTAGACCAAGCCCCATGGCTCCAGCTTTACCTGACTGCTAGTTGCCTTCTCTCCCAGAGAGTGGGCCAGGCCACCTGGAAGGCGGGGACAGGAGGTGGCATGGGCCAGAGAGGAAGGTTATGGGTGGGCCCAGGTGCAAGTCTTGTTCCAGCCTTGCCCCCAGAAACTGCACAATACACATGTTGCTTCTTCTCTGCTTCTCCCTCCAGGGTGCTGGCCCCCAAGTGTGCAGCTTGTGGGCTTCCCATCCTCCCACCCGAGGTAAGATGCCTTTCACATCTGCTCCTGGGTGTTGCAAGACGTGGCCATTGTCCAGGCGTCACCTACGTGATTTGTGTCCTGTCTTTCCACCTTAAAAAATATCTTCCTGACAATCTCAACTCTGAGATAAGTGGTGTTACCAAGAAGCTCCATTCTCCTTAGCTGGCTCCTCCAGCCAAGTGCCCTCATTATGCCCTCCTGGTTCTATAATCAGGCCAGTCACTCTCTGACTTAATGTTAACTCCTAGATTATAAGGCAAGAGAACGTTTGTCTTTTATTCATTTCTTAAGAAATAAATGGCCACATAGGTGCTTCATTCAGTGTTCCCTCAGAAGGTAGGGTTCCTTCTGTTTCTTCTCTTGTCAGCTAAGTATGTCCTTTTCCTACAAGTATTATCCACTACTAATCTTTGCTTCTGTCCTCAGGTACCTGCTTGTTACCTTACCTCCCACCCCTGCCCCCAGCGTGTGGTGCCTATTGGTCCTTAACTGACCCCTCGTTCTTGCCTTCCTCCTGCTCAGGGCTCAGATGAGACCATCCGCGTTGTGTCCATGGACAAAGACTACCATGTGGAGTGTTACCACTGTGAGGTAGGCCCTCCCTGCCAGTGTTGAGGCCAGCACACAAGCCTGAGAGAAAAGTACCCCTGGTTGACTGGGTCATGGAACTGCCCTCCATAGCAAATGGGGTGAACCCCAGTTTGGGAAGGAGTTGTCATGGAGGCAGATGATTGGGGTTTTAAGCTCTTTACCATTTCCTTCACATTCACAATTGCCAAGTCTTGCTGCCACAGCTGCTCTTCTGATGCTGTGTAGTGGGAGATCATGGGGAACATTTATATCAGGTTCTTTTGGGGGGCTAGACTGTCAGGCAGGTGTGTGATTTTAAGAAACCCTCTTTGGACACAGGCATGTCACTGATTGGTGTGCAGGTGTCTGGGGGCCCATGTTACACTCTAGACCAAAGGCATCATGGTGCCCCATGATCATGAAGCAGGCCCAGTCTTGTCAGGGGTCTGGTGGCAATGCAGCCAGAATTAAGTGGATTTACCTGTGAAAGGATTGTAGCTTTATTTTGTGGGGCTCTTGGTAGGGAGGATGGGGGTGTGGGTGACAACAGTTTGATCCCACTGCTGGCACTGAAGAAATAGATGGGAATTACTGTCAATGGTACCCAGGGGCCTGGAGGAAAAGATAAAGAGACTTTTCTTGGTGGCCCTTTCCACACATTGTGGAGCAGCCACAGATTCAAGTCATGGGTATTATTTTGTTTTCTAGCAGCCATATTTTAATTTATTTATTTGTTTATTTATTTTTTTGAGATTAGGTCTCACTATTTTTGCCTGTGGAACTGCAGGCTCTGTTGCCTGGGGTACCACAGACTCAAGCGGTCCCCAGCCTCAGCTTCCCAGGTAGCTGGGATTACAGGCATGTGCCACCATACCCAGCTTTATTTTTTTGGAACTAGGTCTTGCTATGTGCCCCCGGCAGGATTCGAACCACAATCCCTGGCCTCGGCTGTGCTTCCTAGGCTGCCACTTAAAGACATGGGCCACCATGCCTGGCCTTAGCAGCCATATTTTTAAAAAGGTAAAAAGAAAAGGTAGAATTAGTTTTTACGGTAATATTTTATACATCTCTATATCCAGAATGCTACCATTTCAGCATGTAGTCAATATAAAAACATTTTTGTGAGGTATTTTCTATTTTCCTTTTATCCTAAGTCCTGGAGATCTGGTGAGTGTTCACACTGACCTCCCAGCTCAGATCTGACCAGTCCCACTTCAGGTTCTGGGGAAGGATCTGTGGACTGAAACTCGGGGGTTAGGCAGGGCACGCGCTGTATGTTTCTGCTCCCATACAACCACACAACACCCTCTGCTGGCTTCTGGGACTGGGCCTTCCTGTCAGTCCTTAAGTCTGTTTGTTTATATTGCAAACACTGGACACTTTTGCCTTACCCCAGGACTGTGGTCTGGAGCTCAACGATGAAGACGGTCATCGCTGCTACCCCCTGGAAAACCACCTGTTCTGTCATTCCTGTCATGTCAAGAGGCTGGAGAAAGGCCCCATGTCCACCGCCCTTCACCAGCACCACTTTTAGCCAAAGCCTTTCCAGATGCCACCGGAATGAGAAACTACGGTTGCACAGCAGAAATCTGCCCATTCATTCCAGTGGCCTTGAAAAGGAGACGGGGGCGGGGGGGGCTAGCAAGGGGTCTCTTCCCTACAACCACAGAAGTGAAACCCACTGTCTTGTATGTGTATTTTCCAAGTGCCTTTCTCCACTGCCACTCCTTTATCAGATTACTCAGGAAGACCTCCAGCAAGTGTATGGCACGTGACAGGAGATTGCATCAGGGCCAGAGTGAACTCTGCTCTCTTCTGGGAACAGTTCCCATTCAGGAGGGAAACGTTTGCATTGATGGATTTCACAATGTCCTCTGAAGCGCTATCAGCTGCTGATATATTCAACCCTCTTCCCCCATTAGGAAAATACCTGCACCCAAATACCCTCCCACGCACCTTCTTCTCTGCTCCCCTCCCACCATGATTTGAGACTTCCTTCTACCCAGAGCTTCCATCCTTATGTAGAAAAGGCTGCAGTTCTTAATTGCATTATTGAAGAGGGACATTCTAGCATGTTCTTTGCATCTTGGGAGAAATTTACTTGGTAAACCAGAGGCAAGTTTTGAAATAAGACAGAGCTTGTACACTGACAGCATTCTCTGTCTGCCGGCAAATATTTACTCTCTTAAAGGCAGTCAGGGCACCTTTAAGAGACATATGCTTTGGGACATATGCTTTGGGACAAGAACTTGGTGCAGGCACCAGGCTTTTTTGCCCACCTGTTTGCATCCTCCTCTCCTTTCTGGAGATCTCTGGAGTCTGTGACTTTGGAGTCCTCTTACTAAGGCAAGTCTCAGGATCTTATATCAGGACATCTCGTGTGTCTGTTTTAGCTTATTTAATGGGCTCTGGGGAAGCCCTGCCTACATACTGAGAGCTAACTCCCTTGTAAATGAGGAGAGTTTGTGTGTGAGAGATCTCTACGCCAGCAAGGGAGGGAGTAACTCAGGATAAGTTACTATATTCATGTCACAGGTTTCTCTCTTGCCCAATTCTTGGCCACTAACATTATGTTTGAACAGACCAATATAAGGTAACAGCTTTTACCCATTTTTTTGTTTTTGAAAGAAAATGTTTCCCTCCACTTCTAGTTTTCCCATGCAAAAATACCTCACAGATAGGAGCTTTACCAAACCACAGATTCAGGAGGAGCTTAGCCATCACACTGGACTCAGATACCTTCTTGGTGTGTTAGGAATCTCTGACTTTACACAGGCCAGACACCAGCAGTTCAGTGCACTGTAATCTGAAGGTCAGTGGGGAATAGATCTAGTTGAAACTGGGTGCCATTGCCTTATGCATTTCATCAGCTTCTCCCCAGGTGGCATGGGCTGAGGGAGGGCCATGCAAGCAAGGCTGCCTCTGCACTAAGCAGTCTGCCCTGCATTTTTATATTCCTGAGGTCAACATCCATTGCTATTTGAATGAAAAGGTGTTAAAAAAAAAAAAAGTTTGACCACCATCTTCCTTGTCTGCCTGTGGAAGGGTCCCAGAGCCTTGGTGCAGTGGGTGGGGGCTATTTCACTGCTGCCTGCCAGGCATAGCATGGCTCCTGGCATTTGTTCTCCATGTTCTCACCTCAGCCACAGCAAAGGAAGTGGTGGTTGGGCCCCCACTGTTGGTCAGTGGAACTCAAAGGCACAAGAGATTCACACTTCACACTATTCCCAGCTCAACTTCTAGTCCACATTTTGGCTCATTTGGTAGCCATTGCCCAGAATGGGCACCATTAATTGTCTTTTCCATTTTCATACATTCTGTTGGAATCCTCTGACCAGATGATTCTTCAGCCTGTGCTATAGACTTTTATTGGTTCCTTTATAAGGGCTAAGTGCCCTGAAAAACATGAATACATGAGACTGGAGACATGAACCATGGACTTGCACCCCTCTCTTCCAGAAAGTTACCACTCATCTATGGCAAGACTGGTAGGAAAGTAAAACCAGCCAATATATCTTAACCTGTCTTTGCCAAACTAGGAAAGTTTCTGGCCTTGCTGACACACCTTTGCTCAGGTCAGGCAGAGTGAAGAAAATTGCCTTAGAGCTATTGTCAGAAGTAGCAGGGATTTGTGAATTCAGTAACTAATTTTTTAAAAATCTGATTTTTAAATGAAAATTTAAATGTGGCCTTGATTAAGGTAATTCAGGTGTCTGTACATGTTACAGCCTTTTATATTGTTGAAGATCATTGATTTTTCAGACACCCAAGAAATACAAGCAGCAACTTCTCTTGTAATCAGCATAACAAGAGGGGACACTGATTTATCTCTTCTTCCTGTAGCACTTGCACAAAAGTCATGAAAAGATGTCCACTACCTTGTATTTTAGATTTTCTGTAAGTTATTAGCCAAATAGAACTGTTACGGGGTTGTATTTATAGGTACCTAGAAAGAAGATACAAACATCTAACAGGCCAGGGTGAGTAAGTTTGTTTTAAGTTAGAGAAACAACTTTTCCTGAGCTCCTTAGATGATTCTTGGACTTTATATGAAACAAAGAGAATGATGAATGTCCTGATTCCGGACCTAGCCTCTTCTCTTGCCTCATTTTGCTTTTAGTTTAGTTTTTGTCTTTTTTAGTTTTTCCTTGTATCTCTTTCCCTTCCTCTCCCTCTCCAGTTAGAAAATTAAAAAGCTGCCTAGGTGGTCTAAGAAAAGCCAAAAACTCTTTTGGCTTGCTACCTCAGGATCTCTCACTCCCCCCTCCCCCCTACCTCTTGCCTTTCCTCTCCCTCTCTCCATCCTCATTATTCCCCATCTGTCAATGACTAAATGACTATATTGATCCATTTCTCCATGTTAGTGCTAAAGCAAAAGCCCTCAGCTGAGTCACTGAGGTACTGCCATCTCAGGTTCTTGTCCTGGGTGGCTATTTAATAATTGAGAGGTTCTCATCACCTTCAAATGCTGCCTTGCTCCCATGGCCTTGAGTAACACTTAAACAACAAAAAACCAGTATTAGAGTTTAAGAAAATTAATAGTACAGTTGACCGTTGACCAACACGGATCTGAACTGTGCAGTTCCACTTGCGGATTCCCTTTTGTCGCAGGGTCTGCATCCTCAGATTTAACTGACCCAAATTGCTTTTGGTAGAACACAAGGATATAGAACCACAGAGAAGGAGGTCCCAGTGTAAGGGACTTGAACATTCTTGGGGAGGGGGTGTCTTTTGTGAAGCCAGTCCTCCACAGATACCAAAGGACAACTATAGCTAAGTTTGGGGGAAGTGAGAATTATATGTGAATCTTCAACTTTTGAGTGTTCAGTGCCCTTAACCCTAGTTGCTCAAAGGTCAACTGTATTTAGAATGCAGCCTGTTTGTGTGCCATTTTTCAAGCCTGGGAACATGTGTGTGCCATGAGGTTGCTGGCACTCCTGCAAAGAATGCGTACAGATGGGACCCCAAGCCACTGTTGCTTGATGCACTTGTTACCCAAATTTTTTGTATTCATTTGTGACAGAAATAAATCCTAATTTCTCAGTTTCTATTAGAAGTAACCCTTAAAAGAAATATCAGATATCTATTGTTCTGAGCCAGAACTGGATGGGTGAGGAAAATTTCCAAATAGTGTATGAATATTTCACTGTTAAGGAAAATTATTTTCCCCTGTCTCTTATTACAAAATCATTCAAAATTTTACTTACTATAAAATTACCTAAAATATCATGACAATAACTGCATTAATCTGTAGATGATTAAAGTGCTCTCCTACTTACTGATGTTTCTTGGGTCTTTTGTGTGTGTAAGCAGGTGGTGTTTTTGCTACCTGGATTTGTTCTTTTAGAGCTCTGGATTCCTAAAGGAACACGTGGGCATCAAACTGAAGTGGCTCCAACTTTACCCTACATGCAGACTAATAAACTGGCATGCCATGATTTCATGGATCCTGGCAGAAGACTCCTAGGTCAGAGACAAAGGATGGTATATTACAACAAGGGCAGTAGCATTTCACTTTATCTGGATACCTGAGCCCCATTTCCCACAAAGTCCCATGAAGAGGGCCATTTGATACCTGCGCTGTCAAGAGGAAACTCAAATTTCTGGAATCACAATCTTTTATATGGGGCTCTAAACCTGTCGAGTTTTCTTCCAATAGTCTACCATCTAAGCCTGTTCACTGCACAAAATCCCAACAAAGAGACAATACTTAAAACGTCTAGTTCCCTTAGCTGAGAGGCTGAGGCTGTGGATCACCTAAGTCCGTGGGTTCGAGAGAACCGTGGGCAACATAGCGAGCCCCAGTCTCAAAAAAAAAAAAAATAAAGTCTAGTTCCCCAATGAGTTGTCTTCAGGTAATACTGCATGATCTTAAGTTTCAGACATAAAATGCGTGTATACCTATATCCATAGTTAAAAGTGTGGGAGAATAAGGGAAGAAAATGTCAATGATTTCAGGGTGGGAATTTACATTACTTTTATTCCTAGTAGTTTTCTGTATTTTACAGATTTTCTGTAATTTCCTCAGACGAAAAAAGGTGGTGCTGAAGAGATTAGTGAGAACTGAATGACCAGCTAGTGGAGCATCCAGTGTCCCTTCAGTCCCGGGTTCTAGTCCCTTTTCCGGTGTAGACGTGAGGCCTCTCAGGCACCTATAAAACGGGCAGCAATATACTAGATTAACGGGGGTTTCTTACTGTGAAAACACCCTGTTTTAAGGCTTTCTGTGGAAACTTGGGGGCCGGGTTCCTCTTGGACCAGAGCTCCGATGGCAAGCCTGCGGACCCCTCGGGCGCGCTGCCACACTGCAGCGTGCGTGCCCTTGGTCTGGGGGCAAGGGTGGGCTCGCCCGGGCGCTGACCTGGGGTCCCGCCGCTCTCCCATCACTGTCCAGCTCTGCCACGCCGGGAAAAGAGGCCGCAGTTCTTGCCTCTCAACGCGCTTTTGCATGACGCGGAAGGTAACCCCGGACACGGCACGTCCCCCACTTCAAACTACCACCTTTCCAGGTCTGCTTTCCTACGTGAATCCCATTTACAGAGATTCCGTGTGCAGCGTTAATGGGACGCTTTGCTATGGGCAACCACCTCACTAAAGGCTGGGTTCCGAGTACAACATAAAAGATATTTTGGGCAAGGTAGCGTTAAAATTCTACGTACTTAACCTTCACGCTTTAGCAGTAGTGCTTTCCAAACATAACTTTCAAGCCCGAGTACGGGGGAAGAGAAAAAAGTACGTCACGAGCCAGCCAGGAGTCGAACCTAGAATCTTCTGATCCGTAGTCAGACGCGTTATCCATTGCGCCACTGGCCCCGTACTACGATAGGCCTCGCTATTACATAGGTCATCTCTTACGCAGCTTCAACAGTCTCCCGCGGAAGCATTGCATTTCCTCCCAGAGCCGGGCCCGGCAGCGTCGGCCCACAGGTCTCTGCGCTCCGTGCTTTCCCCAGCCAACGTGCTCCGCCAATCCGCAGCGGCGACGTCACGGCGCTCTGCGGAACACTCCGCTCTATCAGCCACCGCCTTTCTCATGCTCTAGCACACGCGCTAAGTTTGTCCACGGTCGCTTCCCGTTTGCACTCGAACCGGGCGGGGCGGGGAGAGGAGTGGGGCGGGTCCGGCGCTGCGGCCGCCGAGCCAGGGTGACCGGTAACGCTGAAGCGGAGGTGGCGGTGCGGGGCGGGGCGGGCGAGTGAGTGAAGAGGAAGGAGGTGGTGGTGCAGGATGGCGGCGACGACCTACGGGCAACTGAAGCTGTGAGTCCCATGGGCTGGAGGTCGTTGACCGAAAGGGCTTGAGGGGCGGCTGGTGCGGGCGCCGGCCTCGGGGAGGGTTCCTGGGTCCCGCGGCGCCGCGCCGGGTGTGGGTGCCTCTCGCGTGGCCCGCCCGGGATCTTGTGGGTCGCGGCGCTCCATGGCCCCGCCCGAATCGCCGCAGGCCGGAGAGCGGCAGCCTCGCCAGTCTTTCTCTGTGCCCAGGGCGGGAGAGCGGCGCTGCGCCTGGCTTCCTGCGAGCAGGGGTCGCGCCTGGTTGCAGCCCCCGGCGCACGCCTTCCTTGTTTTGGAGAGGTGGCACATAAGTGTGTCCTTGATAGTTTATTAGAGAAAAAGACAAGTGTCCTTCCTCCACCCCCCTTATTTAATGAACCTAGAGCACCGCTTTAGAATCCAAACACAAATCGACAAAGCCTTTTCTATCTGGGCTTCGAAGCCTACCTGGCCGATCTTTGAGATGCAGAAAGAAATGCAAAAAACCCAGGCATTAAATACTGTTAAAAGTATTGAAAATATTTACCGTTTAGGTCTTGAAAGATTTGCTTGATACCTTTAACACAGCTTGCGCATAAAGCTGGAGAATTTTGGCATGACACCCTGACTGGAGGATAAGGCCAAGTTCTTGAGGCTTTGGGAAATAGACTCTGCTTGTTAGAGGTGTAAATTAGCTATTTGTAGGATTTTGGGCTTGTTCTCAGTGAATAAAAACATGTATTTCCTTTACATTGCCATTAGCCCCTACTCGTTTCTTGCCTATGAATAACTTGTTTCTACGCAATTTAATACTTTTATCTCTAGACTGAAAAGCCAGTGACCGTAGTCTGAGTGTGTTTTTGGCAGCAGAAGCAAATGTAATTTCTGAGGAGCTTCCTATCCCAAAATAAGTTAAAATATCTTGGTTCTTAGTCCAAGCTATCACATTTCCTTTTGCAGGGCTATGAGGAGAGCCTCATATCCCTGTGGCATTGTGCACTCCTCTGTGCCTCAGAACTTCAAGCTCACTTAACTTTCTGGAAGGTTCAGTTTAAAGTTTGGGGTGCAAGATTAGGAGTGAAGTCATCTACATCAGATACTTTGGGGGAAAACTGATTATTTTTTCTCAGCTCGCTCCCTCTGCAACTTCTGTTTACTGTACTTCTTTTCAAAAACTCAGCTATTCACTGTCCACATTTTCCTTGCTAAATTTCCTAATTCTCTGCCAAGTCACTTTTGCAAGGTGATCACCTTGTAGGTGAATGAATTCACTGAAATGTCTTTGACTAGAATACTGGCCAGGGCAGTGTCACATGTGCTCTGTTGGCTCATTAGGCTATTGCTGTCTATCTGATAGTCACTGAAGGGTTTAATGTGATCCTAGACTAGGTCTCAGATGTGTTTAAACAATATGGAACCTTGGCTTAATGCGACTTAGTATTAGGTTACAAAATGCAATTGAATTTTCCTATAGCAAAGATTGACTGGGATGGAGAATTTGAGTGTTATGATTGTTTATGATCTGTCAAGGAGGCCCTAAATTAACCATTGAGGGTGAAGGTTGGGCTCTCCTTAGCTAAAAGAGAAGAAATTTTGCCCCTAAGTGGTAAGGTTGATGCTTTTGTATTGATTTTTGTGAGATTTGGAAACAATTTGTTTGGATGAAAAAGTAAATCTTGGGGTTGTGTAAAAGTCATTCTCTAATTTGTGAGTTCTTAAGTTTTTGCCTGGAAAAATTTCCCAGTACATCTGTAAGTGTGAAGATACAGCTTTTCTTGTGACTCTTTCTTTACTAAGAAGTTTGTGAGTTATATAGTCTATATAGTGAGTTACATTCCTTCTCTTTGACCCTTCCTGCTCTTTGGCGCAAGGTTTTTAAATATGAACTCCCACCTAAGGAGTATTCTTTTTTACATGCATTTGGATGTGGAAGTGGTCTCTGACCTATATCAGAATTGGTAGGACATAACAGCCATTTTAAAAAACATCTCTAAGGCTGAAATAGGAGAACCTGAGTTATGTGATGTGTTGCTTTGGGAGAATTCAGGGTTCAGATTTTAGGATAAGAGGATAGCTGAATACGAGAAAATACATACATAGAAGTCTAGAATTTTTGTTTAGGATAAAGAGGGAAAAGAGCCAAAAGCTTCCTGCCCTGACTGAACTCACAGGGGAGACAGACATGGAAGAACCACACCAGGGTAGGTGAAATCTCAGGTTGGATAAGTTAAATGAGAGTCTGCAATAGGGGGGTTTGGGAGCTGAACTGAGCCTAAGCACAAACAAACAAATAAAGAAGTAAACCTCTCTAAAGATTTTTTTTTTTTTAATATTCTTGGCTTCTAAGATCAGACAAGATTGGGCACATTCAGGGTGGTTTTTTTTTGTTTTTTTTTTTTAAGATTCTTAAGGGATTATTTTATGGCAAAAACTATTACTGCTGCATATATTTCAATATTGAAGTGCTTGGGATTCTAAATAATTTGTTTGACATTGGAGCATGTGTTTTTCCAGTCCATCTTTGCCCTACTATGAAGTTCCCCTTTCTCATGCCCTGGTTTAATCCTCTGCTCCCCTGCATGCAGACTCAATTCCCTCTGATTGACCTAAGGGTTGAAACCCGCATTTCTTAGCCATCTGTATTCTAACTTCTTCATCATCGAACCCTTAACTTTATTTCACATAACTGCCCAAGACTTTCCCTGCCCAGCCTTCTTCCAGACTTGGCCACCACCATCTTCTGGCTTAAGAGTTTAAGCTTATTTTGATCCTTCTATCTGTAATGCCTTCTTCCGTTTCTCCTCTTTACATGCTGATCACATCCTCAGTATTCTCTGAATCACTTACTTTGCCACCTAGAAATGATATAATCATTTTATGTGCTTTGTTTCCCCGACTAGCTTGCACACTATTGGAACTTATTAGAACATTTTAACTTTGATTTCTCCTTGAGTCCTCAGAATCTGTCACACAGCCTTTTCAGAGCAGATCCTAACCTGAGTAAATAAATCACCTGAGTTAAAAAGAAAAGAAAACAGAAAAATGCAGAACACATCTACCAACACTTCAGAAGGACATTGTCTGGGGTAATTGGGAATCTTTTGAAGTAACAGCAGCTTAAGTCTTCTCTTGTATATTACTTTCTTTTCAATGCTTCTGTGAGGTCATAGGTTGATATATATCCTCTGTCATTGTTGAAGATAAGTAAATAATTACCCTTGGTCCCACAATCAGGTCACATAGCCAAGCCACGGTAGGACTTGCCTTGGCACATCGCAGGCCCAGAGTCCAGTGATCTTTCCATTACACTGCATTATTTAAATTACTCCTTTTTCTCTTATTGGATAGTTCTAGCCTTTCTCATCAGACGTGCCTGGTATAGAAATGAGAAATTTATAATTGAAAATAGTTCACATGTATCTATGGTTTTTGTAATATGGAAAATGGGATTGTGATTCAGAGTTTAAACATCCATATTTTTTAAACATTCATAGTTTTAAATATCTACTTTGTGATTTCTTTTTTAGTTATTTGGGTAAGTATGATAATGTTAGATAGTGATAGATTTTTAATTTGCCCAAATAACTACAACAGAAATGCATTACTGGAAATACTAAAATTATGTTTTCTCTAAAAAGGTCAACTGAAATAGGTATAAGGTGGGGATTCCTTTAGACATTGAATCAGACTGCATCATGATTCACTGTTTCTTCAATTAGTAAGTTATTCTTGTTCTTAAAACATGGTCACTTGGGAAAGATTTGATGTGACCATGAGAACAGATATAAACTAAGCTATACTGTGATGAAGACATAATGTAGTCGGTCTAGTACCATGAACATTTATATTAATCACACAGTTCTCTTCAAGGAAAGATGAAAGGAAGCTACGATTAGTCTTGTAAATTTCGGCCAGGTGCAGTAAGTTGTATCTAAGATTTTAGTTGGGCTTACAGTTTAAAGTCCAGGCTACATTACATCACTTGTTGTACTTGTGATCCTACTTATTTTTCTAAGTTCAAAAGAAATTTAACAGCATGTGTACCTACTGTATACATGAGAGAGAACCAGCAAAACTAAGCAACTTGCTCTGTGGATTCATACACCATCTTAAATAACTTGGTGAGAAAAAGGGGCTTCAGGGGTGAGTAAGTAAGGGGACTAACAGTTAGGGAGTTTGCTTAGGAAGGCTGTGCTTGTTTTAAAAGTGTTTTTCAAAACCCCACATTAGATTGACTAAGTGAAAATTTCTGGAGGTGGGGTGTAGTATTCCAAAAATTAAACCAGATACCGTGGTAATTCTTATGTACACTAAAGAGTATTTCAGACTGGGTGATACTGAGTGAATACAGAGCATGTTGGTAGAAAAGCATTTTTTGGAGGGCCTGAGGTTCTGGAAGATTGTGCTATCTGAGGAGCCTATGATTCGTAGACCTGTTCACATGAAGAAGTCTGGTTGTTGGAGTGGATGGATTTTAGGATAAGCAGACAGTAGACAATGAATGGAACCTAGAGATTTTGAAGTAGAGGGATGGAATTTAAATAAATTGACTTCTTTGAAATACCAGCTGGGATTGGGATTAGGTTAGGCTCCTAGGTAGTCTGAAATGAAACTAGGGTTGCAAGAGAAATGCCCAAGGGGTGACCCAGTGAAGGGGAGGCTGCTGCGACTAAAAGGATGATGGGTGGTGGAAGTACTGTCTGGGTGTGATTGAAGTAGCATTGAAGTAGCATCTGCCTTAACTTTCTGAGCTTTTCTTTTTGATAACCAAAATAGATGTTAACCAGTGAAGAGACCATTGTTACTTGTACTTAGATAAGAAACTATCTTGTCCTAAGAAAATTTAAAGACTTTCCATTAAAAATGGTTTATAAAGAGAATTCCTACGTGTAGGAATACCAGGCACCAACAAATTCAGTTTAGGAAAACATCTCATTCCTTTGTGCCAGGAAGGGAATGTCTCCTATGGTTGCGTTTATCTGTTAGATATGTTTTGACCAGGCATTAATGTGAAAGTTATTTCTTTCAAGGTGGGATTTAATCTCAGTGTCACTTTTCTATTGCTGATATACCAAATTACCATAAACTTAGAGACAATACAAACTATCTCACAATTTCTGTTGGTTCTGCATGAACCTTTCTGGGCTGAAAAATCAAGATGTCAGCATTGTCAGCAGGACTACATACCAGTCTGGTTCAGTTACCCAAAGTCAATCATGACCTGAAAATACTGTACACCAAAATAGTTTTTTTTTTTTTAATTCACCAAAGTATTTTTGAGACACGCGCACATACCATATTCATACATTCATCTTTTATTACAATACATTTAAATGTTATAAATGTTCCATCTTATTACTCTTCTAAATCTCTTACTATGCCTAATTTCTGAATTAGACTTTATCGTAGGTATGCATGTATAGGAAAAAAGAAGCATAGTATATATTAGATTGGGTATTATCTCCAGTTTGAGGCATCCTGTGGGCTCCTTGGAATGTATCTCCTATAGACAAAGGTGACTGCTACGCAGGAATGGTCATAGAACCTTTATTCATAATATTCCAGACTGGAAGCAGCCCAAGTACCTATCAACAAGTGAATGACTATATCCACAAGTAAGCTGTGATATATTACAGTGGAATGCTATTCAACAATAAAAACGGAATGAACTGTTTATTTAGCTTGTATTGAAGACAGTCATATTTGAAGCAAATTGCATTTTGCATCTTTATTAAAATTCATTTTCATTACCATATAATATCCCTCGCCTCCATTGAGGCAATTAGCCTTATTTTAAGAATTCTTCAAAAAGATATGCTATATTTGCTTAATTAAAGGTTGATTATTCTTCCAAGAACTTATAGTAAAAAAAGATTAATACAATTGTTTTCTTTTAGAGGAATTGTTTTTTAGCACCAAATAGCTTGTACATGATTAGTAAATACGAAATGTCAGTGATGGTTGTGTGGGTTTGTTTTAAGATTTCTCATAGACAAAGGGAATGGGCTAGATGGTGTATAATAAATCTCCCTCATTTAGCTGCTGCACAGACATTCTTTCAAATGTGGTTGAAGCACAATAAAGGTTAGTTACTTTAAGCAAACAAAAGGAAAATATAATTCCTTCCCCAGCCTTGGTCAGTTCAGAGAGTATTATACTTTTTCCTGTGTACAGCTTTGTTTACTGCTTGCAAATCTGCATTTTCACTCTATTGTTTCTGTTGATTATTACTGTTTCCTGAGTCAGCCCAAGTCATGCTAAGTTTGTTTGCTTGTGTTGTCAAATTATCTCCAGAGAAAACTTATTTTTGTTAGACTCTGGTTACAAATTTCTATCAATTTATTATTTTAATCCAGTGCTAATTTTACCCCTTTTATCTTTCATAGAATGAGAAGTATTTTTGTTCAGGAACACATGTGACATTTAAACAAACAAATAAAAAAACTGATTTTTTTCCTAATGCAAATTATTTGGTTCTTTATTTCCCTTTTCTTACTCTCTCTCTCTCTCTCTCTATATATATATATATATATGTATATATATATGTATATATATATATATATAAATTTTTTTTTTACGTCATTGTATTCCTGGGGGTTCTCCCACCACCATATCATCCATGAACTGTCATCTTGATCTTTTGTACTCACCCCTTCCCTGATTTCTCTCACCCATCCTTCCCCTCCCTAGCTGTATGCTTTAATTTGGTTGTTAGCTTGTTTTGACCTTTTCTCCTGACCTTTTGCTTGTTTTCCCTATATCCCATCTGTAAATGAGACCATGTGGTCTCTTTTCCTCTCTGACTTATTTCTGCTAACATGATTCCTTCTAGGTCCATCCATGTTATCACAAATGCTTCATATTTGTCATTTTTGATGGATGAATACTATTCCATTATGTAAATATACCACTACTTTTTCATCCATTGGTCTATTTTGGGGCATTTGGGTTATTTCCATATCCTGATTATTGTAAATAGTGCTGCAGTAAACATCCACATACAGATGTCCTTTTGTATTAGTGTTTTGGTTGCCTTTGGGCAGATTCCCAGGAGAGGAATTGCTGGATTGAATGGTAGTTCCATTTTCAGTTTGAGAGTCCTCCACACAGTTTTCCGTAGTGATTGGACCAGTTTGCATCCCTACCAGCAGTGTTCTTTTTCTCCACATTCATGCCAGCACTTACTTGTTGCCCATTTTTTTTTTGGGGGGGGGGACCATTCTTACTAGTGTAAGATGGTATCTCATGGTTTTGATTTGTATTTTCCTGATTATTAGTGATGTTGAGCATTTTTTCTCCCCAGTTTTTGATTTGTCCTTTTTGCTTTGTTTTTGTTGTGTAAGTGCTTTGATTCAGACCCTTATCACTTGTATGAAGAGCGAAAAAATTTTTTCCCATTCAGCTGGGTGCCTCTTTGTTTTGGTTATTGTCTCTTTTGGGCAGCAAAAGAGACAATATCTCAGTTTAATGTGGGAAAACCCCAATGTTAAAGTAGTTTATTTTAAAACAATTTCCTGGAAATGTTTTAATAAAAATGTATTCTTGGTATTTTTAGCTAATATTTATTTACATCTTGCTTACTGTGTGTCATATGTTCTAAGTGCTTATAAAAAATTGCTCATTTTATCCTCATAACAAAACTGTCTGATGAATCTGGTATTATTCTTACTTTATGGATAATAAGAAGTGAAGAATAGCGAGATTAAGGAACTAGCCCCAATTTCATTACTAGGTGTACAGTTATTCTGATTTTGTGAACTGTGCTACATTTCCTTCTGTGCCATTTTATTAGTGACATTCTTGTATATATCAAGTTGGCAGTTTACAGAAAATTAAAACCTTGTCAGCAATAAATACACAAGTGAGAGAGTTGCATTAAATGCATAAGGACATCGACTTCATCTACTCAAAAGACATGCCAAATTAAGACACTGCTGAAATTGTGAAGATAGTTTTGTAGAAGTTTTTATTTGATTTGATTTATTTATGATTTATATTTCTTCATAGGCATATCACACCTGAAAAATTTTATGTGGAAGCTTGTGATGATGGAGCGGATGACGTACTCATCATTGACCGTGTGTCCACAGAAGTTACCCTGTCAGGTATCTTGCAACCATATTTAGAAATGTCTGAGAAAGATTTTATACCTAGCTTTTAATAATTAAATTACTCAAGAGGTTTGTCGGTGTGTGAATCTGAGTGTCTTCCTATAAAATATATGAAAGGTATGACTAATTTCCATTTATTTGATCATCTAGTTATCCTGGTAAGAACCAGTTTTCCTTTGACCAAATGGAACTAGAACTCTGAATTTGATAATTTTGAATTTTCTCTCTTCTTGGTGGCTCCCAAATTTTAGTCACTTCATTATACCATATTGACACAACCTAGTGTATTAGACTTTAATTTTCAATAACTTTTCACCATTTAGTGACTTTTTGTGGTAGGTAGAGATTGCAGATTCATTTGATAGACAAAGCCAATTATGAGTAGTTTGCATGTAGATATAACCCCAAGCAGTCATCAGTGGACACATGAGGAAATGCTTTGACCTGAAACCAGTGAGGATGAAGGGCAGACTCACTCACAGTTTGCTCTTTCAGTTTCTCTTTGCCCCTGGGAATATAGAACATTGCCAGGGAAAGAGGGTTTTTCTTTTTCTTTGATGAGAAAAACAATACATATTCTTAGAATTATTGTAATTTTATTGCTATTAAACTCCAGTTTATATAATTTGCAGCTCTATCAATCGAACATTTAAGTTTGTCAACTGATCTTACAATATTTAGGAATTTCTTTGAACCTTTTACTGCACTGGTATTCCCATTTTCATGTTAGTTAATTGTGGTATAACATTGCTAAATAAAATTGAATTATGAAGAAAAACAAGTAAATTTTAGACCTTAAGACCACTTTATTCAGAATAGCAGGACTGTCTTTAAGAAACTGGACTCTATTCATAGCAGAGTTTCAAAATGTGTGACATTTTAAACTGACTGAAATAAAACATGTTTACATGAACTTGAGAAATTTTAGCGTAAGCAGGGGAGCAGCTTTCTTTTATTTAGACCTTCTCAAAACCTATCCTATGTATTGTTTTGTGACTCTGGGAGAAGGCATAGAGGTAATCTGAATACAACAAATAAGCTGCTTTACCTGGGAGACCCTACCTCCCAGCTTTTGGGGGAGAGGGGCATTATTCCTTGAACTAGAAATTCTCCAAAGTACATTTTGTGAAGCAGATGGTTTAAAACTGTGAAATAAGACCTGTGATCTGTAAATACTCTCTTATTTTTTATTAGGAAGGGCAGTATTGATAAAATCAGAGTTAATGATGATGGCTCCCTGCATATCTATATAAATTACTTTTGAAACCCAAGGAAGGTGCTTTTCTGTCCTCCTTCCTCCCTTGGATCATTGCTTCTATTTTCCCCATCTTAGTTTTGGATAGGCAAGTCTTTTTTTTTTTTTTTTTTTTTAATGCATTCCATTTATTGCATCTTGTTATTAGTATCTAGTCTCAACCCCCACTTCCATTCACTTTCTAATTCTCTTAAAAGGATAGAGACTTAGTTTCTGGCAAGAGTTTGAATAAATTTGGTTGAAAATTTGCATTGAGGTTACCACTGATTTGATGAGGATGCTGAAGCATATTATTTTGACAGCATATTCTAGACAACCTTACTATGAGGTGGACATCTTTATTTTATATTCTTCCTAAATGGAGTTCTAGTATTAATGAAAAAATAATGCTTTCCAAGAACAAATTTTTTTATTGAAGTAGCTATTAGAACCAAACTGAATTTCCCTTTCTAATGGTGAGTTTTTTCTTTTTCTTTTTTATTTTAAAGTCAAGAAAGATATTCCTCCTTCAGCCGTCACAAGACCAATATTTGGTATATTGGGCACAATCCATCTGGTGGCAGGTAAGAGGAGATAAACTAAGATTGACAAAGAAGGTAACTGACACTTTGTAGTGTTAGATGAGAGGCATGCACGTCATATTGTGCTTTAGGCAGTAAGTGTGTACTTTTGGTATCTGTCGTCATTTTGTAAAAGCAAAGTAACTCAAGTGAGAAGCAGCTAAATTAGCCTGAGAGTCTATTATAAAAGTGTTATTTTTGGTTTTATTTCAAATAGAGTTGAAATCTCCAGTCAAGAGGACATTTTTCATAAATTTTAAGCCTGTTTAAGTAAAAATCTTAGTATATTGATGGACCAGAGTATTGTATCCCATGTAGCTATTCTTTATATAAGACAGTCTCATTCTGCTAGCCTTTAAGATTTAAACAATAAGGACTGCCGCTTTTGGCCTTAGAGTTGCTTGTTTATATTTATATATGTTTGGCTTTACTTTATTCAGGTAATTATCTAATTGTCATTACCAAAAAGACAAAAGTAGGTGAATTTTTCAATCATGTAATCTGGAAAGCAACAGATTTTGATGTCCTTTCTTATAAGAAGACAATGCTGCATTTAACTGATATTCAGGTAAGAATTGTAAGCATTGGCTAATTGCTAATCTGAAGAGAGATAATATGGGGTGGAGGGAAGGGAAATGAAACATGAAGAATGTTAGGTGGATTTTAGTTTCCTCTAATTATTTAAGCAACCCATAGAGTAAGGCTGTACTGCATGCTATAAAATAGATTTTAAAATCCTTTTTTTTTTTTTTTTAATTTTTTTTATTTTTGCCCATGGAACCGCAGGCTCTCATTGCCCGGGGTACCACAGACTCAAGCATTCCCCAGCCTCAGCTTCCCAGGTAGCTGGGATTAGAGGCGTGTGCCACCACGCCCAGCTATTATTTTGGAACTAGGTCTCTCTACGGGCCCCAGGTGGGACTCGAACTGCAATCCCTAGCCCCGGCCGCTTCAGAGGCTGAAGCTTACAGGCACGAGCCACCGTGCCCGGTCTTGGATTTTAAAATCCTATAGATGTTTTATTGCTCTTTGTTTTTGGTGCTTTTTTTCTGTTGACTCATTTCTTAAAATTATGAAACTTTATATGAAAGAAGAAGACAAACAGAAATTGTTGATGTACTCAACACCCTGACTTAATTTCATAATCTTTTTGTAAAGAAAAAATAAGTTTCTTAAAATTCTACTCATGCAGTTCACTTCCTCTTTCCCTATAGAAAAAAGTTACCACGTGTCAATATAAATTGTGTATGTGTGTTTTGAAACAATCCTCTTAAGATTTTTACGCACAGGTTTTAGTGATTGACTTAGTTAATACCAGTCCCCCAGTAACATTGTGTAAGTTCCAGTTCTTATGATATATTAACTAAAGAAATAGCCCACTGAAATCAGAGTGCAAAGTTACAAACTGACAAATGTAGACATGAAATTAGAATTGAGTAAATGGAGTATAGAAGAAATAGCTGAACATGGAAATACTGACATAGTCAATACTGACCCTACAAGAGACTCTAGGTACCCAACTAGAGGTCTCAGTGAAGGTAAATTAATTGATGTTTAATAATGAAGTACTTGTGATGAAAATGTTGAAGATGTCCCAGTGAAAATGATGCCAGCAACAAAGTTCACATTAAAGAAATAGTTGGGGGTGTTTTCACAACTTTGAAAGTACCAAGTGTTAGAAGCAGGTCCAGACTTTGAAAACTGTGTGACCAATTGCCAAAATGTGGAAAAGATAGTCTGTATCGTAAGTTATTTAAAACGAAAACAAGCACCATTCAAGCTACTCTTGATAAATTTTTTATAGGAAATACAAATTTTTTTCTCAGTGATTCTAATGTTTTAAATTACACTTACTAAGGGAATATGTTACTGGTCTTTTTTGTTTGTTTGTTTTTTATTTCCCTGTACACTTACAGCTTACAGTGGGTTATTAATGGTTTCATAAATTTTTTAAGTGTCATATCCATCCTTATTTTGTCACTAATCAATGACAAAAATTATAAAGATAAATTGGTCGTTTTTACAGTTCTATCATACCGTGAAAAGTGAGGACTACCTTTATTGATACTCTATTAATACATAATATCTTTTTATTTGAAGTGTTTTTTAAAACTTAGATGTATGGTATTGCCTTGTTCTAGTTTTAAAAAATTTTTTACATTAATGTTATATTTAGGAATTTATATCTCTTGCCTATTTGTTTTATAAATATAACTTTATTTTTTTATTTATGATGTTTGCTTAACATTTTTTTATGTGTTTCTACTCCAAGATCACAAAAGTGTTTGTTTCTCAAAGAAATTTATTATTTTAAAAACATGTACATAATAGTGATAAATACTCATCTGTCTTAATAACTAAATAAAACTGTAGGATATGTTTTTATACTTTAGTTTAAACTTAATTTCTTTTTTTAAAACATATATATTAGTCTAGTCATCATCTGCAAGACATGATATTTAAAAAGAATAAAAATAGTTGTATTTATTTCATTTCCCAGTATTATTTACTTGAACAGCTTTTTCTTGATTGCTCTATTTTATTGTCAGGCCATGCAACTAATTTTAGCATTGCTTGCTAAATATACTTTTCTTGTACCTTTTTTTTTTTTCTTTTTAAATGTCTGAACCCAAATTAAAAATGTTGTGGTATGTAGGTTTATAACATGTTGATTAATAACATTACAAATTAAAAAATAAAGACAAATGTTGATCTTTGTATTCATTGGGATAGCTAACAAAAAAAATAGATTAAAATAAAAATAAATTTAGCTCTTACTGGACTTTTTTGATATTTGTGGTTTTTAAAAATTCCATTTCCTATCCGCCCCAAACCAATAAAATTTCTTAAGAAGGAGGGTGTTATTTATGCTTGTTATGTATT
This sequence comes from Uropsilus gracilis, assembly GCA_004024945.1. Lineage (NCBI taxonomy): Eukaryota > Metazoa > Chordata > Mammalia > Eulipotyphla > Talpidae > Uropsilus > Uropsilus gracilis. The sequence goes on from PVHY01002566.1 coordinate 63,439, forward strand.
CTTTGTGTTACTGGGCCCCTTGTGAATTTAAAGTTGTTTTTTTATTTGTCAAGTGAGGATAATTATGCGGACTTATCAGGGCTGTTGTAAAGATGAATCTGTGGTAAAGTGTCTGGCACATCGTGGGTCATAACCTACTGTGGTAATGTTTTCTTATAACTCTTCTGTCCTGTTGAGTATAAGTTGTGAGGGGCACTGAAGGAAGGAGTTTTGCCTTTTCAGTTGTGTCTTTCAAGTGTGTGTCGGGAACTATCATAAGTTCTAGGACAATGGTGAGCTTCCCCAGCTCGGGCCTGGTTCTCTGACAGTGCTTTTAAATGGCACTGGACTTAGTAGGTTTTTATTTCTTTTCATTCTTTTTTCATGCTGACAGATTTCTTTTCAGGTATGAGATAATGAGTATTCTGTCTCCCCTTCACTTACAGTTACAAGATAATAAAACTTTTCTAGCAATGATAAACCATGTCTTGAGTATGGATGGATTTTACTTTTCAACAACATATGATTTGACTCATACTTTGCAGCGACTGTCAAATACTAGTCCAGAATTTCAAGAAATGAGTCTCTTGGAAAGGGTAAGTTTGATCTTCAACTATTTTTATTTATTTTGGCAAGGATAGGCAAGTGTCCGCTGGTATATTTCATAGAAAGAATTGGTTTATAAAGAGAATTGGTTATGCATTGTTGAGGGAGTTTCTTCTACACTTCATAGCTTAAAAGTCAGAGTGGCTAGAGTTGAGATCAGAGAGTTAAATAGGAACTGCCAGATCCCAGAAATAGTTAGTCTGTAAAGATTTGCTTATTTAGATAACAGAGAGCTGTTGAAGTATGTTTGACTGATAGGAGATATGTTAGAGAGCTCTGCTAGCAGCATATGGAGGAACTGGTGGGAAGGTCAAGGCCAAGATTTAAACCAAGAAAGCTGATTTAGTAGTCAGGCTGGAGTCAAGTGTTGACCAGTGATGGTGGGGGTAGAACTATAGAAGAGAGGATGATAGATTTGGAAGGAGATCTAGGATGTGATCATTGACTACATTTAAGAGAAAGGAGGACCTCTTAAGGGGCTCCCAGGTTTCTTTCAGGGCAAGCACCATTAACTTAAGGCAATGGCATCGGAATATTTAGAGGAAAGATTTGAGGGAAAGAAGAGTTCTGAGTTCTATTTGGAGCATGTCAAAAAGTTGTTTCTAGCCACCTGGTGGAAGTTTTGATATGGTTTTCTTTCTGTAGAAACTCAGTTTGGCAGAAAACATTTTATTAATTTTAAAACTTCTCTCTCAGGCAGATCAGCGGTTTGTGTGGAATGGTCATCTTCTGAGAGAACTTTCTGCTCAGCCAGAGGTAATGTACACTAAATAAAACTTCCTAAATTGTTGAAGTCCAAGTTTTACTTGCATACATATTATAAAAAGACAAATCACTGGGAGTTTTGGTAAAATGTGCTTATTTAATTCTGCTTATAACTTATAAACTTGGATTAGGTCTACCCTCTCATAAAATTCTAGGTTGAAAAATTTACTCTGATCTCCCTACAGAAGCCTTAAGCAAAAATGTTTTTTACTTGATTTATGTAAGCAATAGAACAGGTCTTGGTGATTGAGGGATCATAGAGGAAAACTTTGCACCAGTTTTCCTGTGGAAACATGATTCCTTTGGGTCACCTAGGAGAGATGTGTATACGGAACACCTCCCCCTAGCCTTAGTTTATACAAATGTGGTATAAACAGAGAGAGGCCCAGCTAGGGAATGCATTTCAATAACTAGATTTGCCTTACAGATTGATTTCCTTTAGTAAATAGATAAAGCAAATAAACTGCTCTATTTCCTGTCATTTGCTTTGCTTTTATTTTTGTTCTAGTAGCAGTTTGCTGCTAAATACTAGTTTGTATCTTTTCCTTGGGGTAGTGAAGTTTTTGTAGGCAGAGTAACTTTATGTGGTTTTATTAGTGCTCCAAAAAAATGTGTGATAACAAAATATTTGAGTCCAAATGACTATAACACATACTTAAAATTTGTCATTGAAAAGACAGTGTTACATTAGAGGATTTTCTTTAGAATTAAAAGTCACAAGCTTACTACTACTTTGTTATTGTTTGTATGTTACTTTTTGTATGTAAATGTTTTTATATAGTGCTTTTTATTTATTTTTAAAGTTTACTTGTACCTGAGTGTAACATCTCTTCATTTCAGGTTCATCGGTTTGCACTTCCAGTGTTACATGGCTGTATCCTTACATTGTATTCCTTGTTAGTTTTCTAATAGGCTTTCTTTAATTTTAAAACTGATTTAGCAGCAGTCTCAAATATTGCATGAGGAAAGTATTTTAGAATTAGTAGAACTTTTGATAGCAAATCAAACCATATTAATATAAAATCTTATGATACTGATTATAAAGGGCTTTATTTTTAAAGCATTTATTCTTCAAGAATTCTGGGCTTGGTTCAGAGGGAAAGTCAGTGCAAATACAGAATGCATAATGATTAATTCTAAGTTCATATTAAAAGTCTGTCGTAAACATCACAGTGAAAATAGAGGAGCAAAGTGAGCTGGCTATTAGAGGATAAGCCAGATGTGCTGATGCCTATTATAATCAGAATGATGCCCTGCAAAAACTGGGGTGATCTGATGTTTGAAGTGCCCCTAGGAAGCATGTTAACACAATAGTCTGTGATTTGTTTGTTATGTTAATATGATTTCCTTAAATTGTTATACTTGTCATACTTAGAAAAACAGAAAAGTAATATAGTAAACATTTCCACAGTTGTAAGAAAATAAAAATCAGAAATCTCAGCATAAATGCTTTTATTCGTTCAGCTGACTTCCTCCCCCACCCCCCCACCCCCCCACCCCCCGCTTCCCTTTTTAAGTTCTATGAAGGTTAAAATAAGAACAAATGTGTCTAGGTGACACTTTAAAGTATTTGGACCATTGGACCATTCCCTCCCCCTACCCCCCATGAGATTGTGAATGAACAAATAACATGAGATAGAACAGTTTTTGAGATTATGGAACATTTTTCTTTGTGACTTTAGAAACAGTTTTCCATTTAGCATTAAAACTAGTTTTTCTTTAATGTAATGTAATTTTTTGGCGGCAAATATAGTTATATGTTTCACATACAAGTTGTAGAGAGATCAGGTAGACCAAAGGCACGAAGGCAGGAGCTTAACTGGAGCAGGAAGAATGGAAAGGGGGAAAGACAGAAATTGGTTTCAGAGAAGTAGTTGGACACAGACTATATAAGGATTTGTCTTTTGCTCTGACTTTTATGAGGAGCTATTGGGATTCGAGTAGAGCATAAGGTAGTTATGCTGTAAGTGATGTAAAGAATAGGTTAAAGGTAAGCAAGGGAGGAGGATACAAGAAATAATTGGAGGTAGTTGTTGAGGTAATCCAACTGAGAATTGATGCTGCTTGTGATCAGGATGATTGATAGCTATGATGGTGGTGAAAACTCATCAGGTTTTAGATAGTTTTTAAGGTAGAGCTGATGGTGGTGGTGGTGGTATTTTTTTCTGACAAATTGGGTAAATGTGGATTATGAAATTTATGACAGGAATTCAGTATGAATTTTTAAGACTTTTGTTTAACCTTGCAGTAAATGCAAGGAAGCCATCATTGAGGAAAGGAAAAGACAGGGTGGGAGAGAGACCAGTGAGTCTGCAGAGTTCCATTTGGACATGTTAAGCTTGAGGTTTCTACAGATACCCATATAGAGGTGTCAAAAAAGCAGACTGACTTCATGGAGCTGGAATTTTGAGACATAGCTCAAGAGTCCTGAGGATATAGATGCATTTAAAACTGTAAACAGCTTGGATGAGGTCATCAGAGGAAGGAATAAAGGTAGGCACACCTCAGACATTTCGGGTTCAGTTCCAAGCTACTATTAATAAAGCAAATATCACAATAAAGCAGGTCACGTGAATTTTTTGGTTCCCAGCTTATTTAAGTTATATTTACATTATACTGTAGTCTTTTAAATGTATGCTAGTGTGATATCTTTTTTGAAAAGTATAGCCCTTAATTAAATGTGGCACAGAGACATGAAGTGAGCACTTGTCATTGGGGAAAAAAGGTGCAGAGTTGCCATAAACCTGCAATTTGTGAAAAGCATTATCTGCAAAGCACAGTAAAGTGAGGTATGCCTGTATAGAGAAAAGAAAAGGTCTGGAGGGGAAAAAGGACAACATGAAGGGGATGGTAGTGGGAAAAAAACCATGGAATTAAGATCCATGGGATATAGACCTCAGTGAGGACAAAGGACATCTGAAATGAGGGAACCAAAGTGAGAAACTGAGGACAGATCATAGTTTTACTTGTAAGAGTTAGAAGACAGAGAGGTAAATGAAGATAAACATTGGGAAGACCGGTGAGGAAGAGGAGAACCAACTAAGAGTAGTATCCCAGAAGCAAATGAAAATCATTTCCAAGAGAGGTTGTGGTTATTGAATATGCTGCTTGCTGATTAAATGTAACCATTAAGATGGGAAGTTAGGTTTCTACCCCCACCCCTCCATCCAGCAAATGGGTGACCCAAAAGGGTGACCCAAAAGCAGAGACATGGTGTGAAACAATACCTGGATTTATTTGTACAGGGAGAGGGAGAAAGGGAATTAATCACATCCTGGCATGCAGCTAGAAACTGGCTGTCCTGCTCCAGAAAGCTGCTGAGCAGAATCAGGGTCCACACCGAAGCTGTACATGGCAAGCTGGTGCCTTCTTGACAGACACCCCTCTTCGCCAGCAGCTTAACTGCCCTTAGCTTTGTTCCCATCCTCTTCCTCAGGGGGTGGAATTTGCAAAACCCCACCTTTCACCATCAGTTGGTTGTGAGTGCCTCATACTCACTTTCAGGTTTTTGTCACCATTTCTTTGGTGATGAAAGTGAAGACATCTGGATATTGGGGTTTGGTTTTGGAAGGCAAGTTTTTAGTTTTAATCTCCCCTCCCCATCCTAAGATTGCGGTATATTAAAAGGCAATATCAGTCAGTTACAGGTCATTGTCCATTGCATGACCAGTGTGACAAAGCCTGTCACTTTGAGTGTGTGAGGAGATGGGACCTGGTGCACAAATCAGAGACCTAACGTGGACAGCTCATTTGCTGAGGTAGATGGAGAGCAGATTTCTGGATGTAGATGCTAGTAGGTAAATAGATGTGTTAGGAGCATGTGGATAGCTTCTGTTTTCAAAGTGAAATAGGAAACAATGTCATCTGCGGTGTGATATCAGTGAGTGTTGAAATCTTATCAGAAAATGAAATCCTGAGTGGGAGTGGGTGGCCTTGGAAATTACTCATGGCTAGGAGACTGGAATTAAATACATTCACATTTAAAGGTATAGTGATAGAATGTGGTATGATTTGTATGTTCTTGTTGCTTCCATGCTTTCTGGAATCTCTGTAAAGTATATGTACATTTATCTTGCAATCAGAGGAAAGTGACTCATAAAGCAGTCAGTCTCCTCCTCAACTAAGGGCAGGTGACTGTGTTACTCATTTGTGTGCCTTGGCTCAAAAATAGAGAGTTTGGATGAGTACATGAATGCATACTGCTTTGGATTCTTTTCTACTCCTGAGTGTTATAAATTGGGAGCTTAAGATGAATCCTTATTAAGTTTGAAGATAGCAGATAATAGGGGTAAATCATTGGAAATTCACACTGGTGGTATACATTCAGTATCACCATTTTGAAAGTGCCATTCCCTGGTGATTTTCCAGCACTTCTGAATATCATGTGTTATGCTAGGAGGTATGTACAACAATGTTACAGCATTACTGTAATATTCAAACTGAACCGCACAGAGCCCATCAGCAGAAAAATGAGGTTTCTTGTGCTCTAGTCCTTATAGATTGTACTCAACATTGAAGAGGAATAATCTAGCACTAAAGTTAGGAATATTCATGAAGAGCCCAAAGAGATTTAAATATTCTGTCTTTTTTTTTTGCTTTTAAGGATAGAGATATTCTTTCTAGGGTAAATAAATATTTCAAATTCAGACCTAATGCATATGGTTTCTGTATATTTTTCTTAATGTAGTTAAGTTATTACTATGCACTCATGTTCTATTAATGGAAAATACTTTGATTGGATTCTCATCTCAAGGAGGAGTTGTTTCAGAGCTGGTGTACGCTACTATGTAAGAGGTGAGATTAATTTTGTTAGCTTGATAGGAGTGCTAGGTTATTTCACTAACATTTTGTCTTACCACATGAATTTAAACTTTTGTATTTTGTTTTCATTATCATTTGATAGCCTTGTTAGGTGATTCCTGCTTTATTGTAGTAGTCAGGTCTTGTGTTCTTTACTCTAGCTACTGTAGTAACATTGCATATGTCATTGAGATGCCCGAGGCTGCTGCTGACTGCTTTAAAAGAAGTGATTGTATTATTAGCTGGGATTTGGAAAGCACAGTTCAACTCAGTATAATGTAAACATATCAGAAAGTATTTCCTTTTATTGCTCTTGATAGCTTGTGATTCATAGTTAGAATTTGACTTTATTCCCTCAAATTTTAAATTTATATTTTGAGCACTTATTCTTTAGATTTTATACTATCCATATGCTAACTTGCTGAAACCAGACTGTAAAATCTGTATTAAGAGTTACTGTCATGAATAATTTAACATTCTTTTTTTTAATAGTCAGAAACAGTATTGTGGATCATAAGACAAATCATAGATTTTTTTGGGCAAGAAAATTGTAGTGGTTATGCAGCTAATCTTCCTCGCTACAGATGATGTAATAGAGGAATACCTGTATAAATATAGGATATACAGAAGACCTATGTAAATATAGAAAATTTATAACTAAATTTTCTTAAATTTTGTGGATATGTAATATACTCACATGGTTTAGGTATCAGAGAATATAAAAAGCTATGCAGTAAAAAAAATTTTCTCTTGTCTGGCCCTATTTGCTGTAAGTCACCTCTCTACCAGTTAATTAGTTTTTAGTTCTTCTGTTTATGTATATATATATATCCTTTATTTGTAGGCAGTGGTTCTGTGCTGTGTATATTTTCCTGCACTGTTGTTTTGAAAGTTTTTAGATTGCTGTGACTTGGCAATCTTTCCAGAAGTCCTCTCTCACATACACATACTCACATGGGCAATCTCATTCTCACTCAATCTTTTAAAAATAACTACACGTTAGTCCTTAATGGATTTATGGAAAGAAGCAAGCATAGCACATGCCTCTGAAAAGTAATTTTATAAAGTATAGAAAGAATCTTGCTGATTTGAATCAATAATTTTGTTCCCATATGTTAATGCATTAACAAAAACACTGATACCTCAGATCTTAAAATGTCAGATTTGAGAAAAATGTTAGAAAAAACATGAAGAAATATTTACAACAGTTAAACATTCACTGATTTCTTTTTGATAGTTGGTAATTGGGGTCAGGGACTGACTTGAAAGTTGGCTTGCCTGCACACACTTTTTTAAAAAGTAAAAACATCATGTAAACAAGATTGGAAAGGAATACTTCAAGTATTTGAAAGGACTAAGCAGTATTAAATCTCTGTAAACACTTCAGAACTTTGCTTGTCAAGCTAGGCTTCTCGGGCGTATTTGTGGAGATACAGAAATTGTAAAAAAAAAAAAGAAATTGTAGAATTGTGTAGTTTTTGCTTTCCTTTTGATAAAATCAGTATAAACATGTTATACCATTTGTACTATAATAACTAAATAGTATTAACATAATAGTTCATATTTGCAGTTAATATTTCATTAATGGTTTTAATTCCCAAATAGTATTTCAAATCTGAAACCTAGGTTCCTTGAGAATTTTCCTTCTTTATGACTCAAATTTGAAGTGTTTTTATAAAGTATATCTCAAGTTTGAGAAATCACATGTTTTAGAGGAATTGTGTGTTTTTTATATAGACAATTGATTTATTAAATAGCAATCTGTTTCATCTGTTTCTTACTGGATTCTTTAATGCCTCTAAGCCTGTTTAAATGACTGAGCTTCTAGGAGCTTGCTCATCTTGTACTATGCTTGATTTGATATTTATTTTTTATAGGTACTTTTCCACTAATTTGAACTAATTCAATTCTTACCAAGTTAAACTGAACTAGTGAATTTCTGATATATTTCTTAGTAAGAAATAAAGTTAATTTTTTTTTCTACTTAGGAATTGATTCTGAAGGCCACGCAGCTAACTTTGTGGAAACAGAACAAATTGTGCACTACAATGGGAGCAGGACTTCATTTGTACAGGCAAGTTAATTTGTTTGCTCTACAGTTGGCCAGTTTTGTCCTTCATGCTTAGATCATAATTTTCTGTCACCAGACTGAAATGTCCCTCTCCATCCTTTTAAAATTAATTTCTTTGTCTGCAAGATGGAGAAATTCACTCAAAACAAGAATGTTCCATTAATCTGACTTTTACCTGCTAGATTGTCTGCCTTTGCATTAAATCCCTGAAAGAGAGAATAGGGTAGAAGGCACAAGGATTATGGAAATGGAACTACTACCTATCTGCTTGTCTCTTTAGACTTTTTGAGGGCAGCAATGATAGGACAAGTAGCTGTCTTAGACTAACTTTTCCTGTCTTGTATTTATTGTGAGATAGCACCCCTCTTGCTCCCTTCTTATGGATCATGGATCACTTGAATACTCCAGAGCATTAGTGGATAACTAAACATTTACAAGGTCATGAGCATATTCATTTGAGACTTGACAAAATAGTTTTCTAGTTTCATCTCTTTAGAACATCTAACAGATAAAACTTGATTTTTATTTGCAGATGAATTGATTTTAGAATTTAGAACCACAGTATGTCACACAAGTGCTATGTAAATAAATCAGGAGAAAGTCCTTTCCGAATGTTTCCCACCACATTTGAACATAGAGGCTTCTTTCATAGTTGATAGATTGTATTTTCTCCCTTTGCAGTCATCTGATGTGTGTGTTTATGTGCAGTAGTCACTAAGCTGAGAAAAATAAGTCTGCATGTGTGTTTCACATTTTTTTCTTTTTTTTCCAGACTCGAGGGTCCATACCAGTTTTCTGGTCCCAAAGACCAAATCTCAAGTACAAACCAAGACCCCAGATCAACAAAGTAGCAAATCATGTGGGTATTGTCCATGCTTTTTCATTGACTAAAAATGAAAACTTAATGGCATTATAGTTTGCATGGCTTTATTCCCTCTGAATCAGAATTTAGCATTTTTGAGGCCTTAGAGTAAACCTGTAAACCAATAGGCTGTGTAGATTGACATGTTAAAAATTTAGAAAAGCAAACTCATTGAATGGCATAGTAAATTGAAATTTTAGAGATCTCAGTGATACTTGCAGTTTTATGACTGTTTATTTAGTAGGCTATTCCATTTGAGATTGTGCTCAGAACTGAAATAGTAGCATTGCAGCTCAGAGTGGATGGCTTGTCATTTCTCTTCACTTCATGATTATCTGGAAGACATCCTCATGCCAAGGTCATTCTTTTGAATATAAAGATGGGACAAGGCTGGGCATGGTGGCGCATGCCCGTAGACGGCAGCCTAGGAAGCCACAGCCAGGGCCAGGTATCGCGGTTTGAGTCCTGCCGGGGGTAATTAGTGAGACCTATTCCCAAAAAAATAGCTGGGTGTGATGGTACGCGCCTGTAATTCCAGCTACCTGGGAAGCTGAGGTGGGGGATTGCTTGAGTCTGTGCTACCCCGGGCAATGTGAGCCTGCGGTTCCACGGGCAAAAATAGTGAGACCTAGTCTCAAAAAATAAAATAAAATAAAATAAAATAAAATAAAATAAAATAAAATAAAGATGGGACATATAAAGAGATATGTTTAAGAATACACTAAGCAGCATTGTAGTGTAATCTGGTAAAGTATATCTCTTTTTTTCTTCTTTAGATGGATGGTTTCCAAAGGCATTTTGATTCACAAGTAATTATTTATGGAAAACAAGTCATAGTCAATCTGGTATGTTTTTACACGTTTCTTGGGGAATAAAACAAACAAAAACCTTTTTTTATGTAACATAAAATTTACCATTTCAACCTGTTGAAAGCGTGTAATTCACACTTAAATATTTCACAACGTTGTGCAGCCTTCACCTCTGACTTTTTCCGGTACTTTCCATTATACCAAACAGAAATTCAGTATCCATTAAGCAGTAACTTCCTATTGTCCCCCTCTTCTCAATCCCTGGTAACACTTTCTGTCTATAAATTCACCTATTCTGTACCTAATGTGGATGGGATCATGTAATATTTCTTTCTTTGTGTCTTGTTTATTTCATATAGCATAATGTTGGTAAGCTCTTTCCATCTTTTATAACATATATCAGGGTTTCTCTTAGTTTTTAATACTGACTGATACTTCCTTGTATGTATATACCACATTTTGTTTGTCTGTTGATGGATATAGGTTTGTTTCTACATTTTGGCTAATGTGAGTATGCTGCTGTGAACTTTAGTGTACAGGTGTCTGAGTCCTGCTTTCAGTTCTTTTAGGTATATACCTAAATATGGAATTTCTGGATCATAATGGTAATTCTATATTTAACTTTTTAAGAAACATCATATTGTTTTCTATAGTAGCTACATCATTTTACATTCCCACCAGTAGTGCACCAGGGTTCCAGTTTCTCTATATGGTTGCCAACAATTATTTTCTGGATTGCATTTGTTTTGTTTTTTTCTTATGATCATCCTTATGGTTATGGAGTATTGTCTCATTATGGTTTTGATTTGTGTTTCTATAGTGATTGGTAATACTGAGCATCTTTTATTGCCTTCATTGACCTTCTCTGTATCTTTGGAGAAATGTCAGAACAAGTATTTTGCCCATTTTTAATTAGGAATTTTTGTTCAGTTATAGTAGTTCTTTTTATGTCCTGGAATTAAGCTTTGCAAACATTTTCCTGCAGTCCTTTAAATTGTGTATATACTCTTTTATGTCCTTTTGATGCACAGAAATTTTTTACTTTGATGAAATCTAGTTTATTATCTTTTTGTTGCCTGTGCTCATGATGTCACATTCAAAAAATCATTGCCAAATGTAATGTCATGAAGCATTTCTCTCATGTTTTCTTTATAAGAGTTTCATAGTTTTGAGTCTGAGTTTTGGGATTAATTTTTGTATATGGTGTAAGAAATGGGTTCAGCTTTGTTTTTTTTTTTTATTTTTTGAGTATGGATATCTAGTTTCGCTATTAACATATATAACATATTGCAAACTCTGTCCTTTCCCCATGGAATGGTATTGTCACCCTTGTTAAAAATTAGTTGATCATACCCAACCCCATTTATTATAGTGATCCCAAGTGTAATGTTGGTGTGTAGGAGGTTATCCCATCTAGGTAATTGTACTTTGTGATTGTACTTTGATATTAACAGTGAAAATTGCGGGGCCTGGATAGCTCAATCGATATTAACAGTGAAATAGCCTACTGATGCATTTCTCAGAATGTATTCCATCATTAAGTGATGCATGACTGTGTTTCTGGCCTCTTTATGCTGTTGCTGTGTGTCTGTTCATGCCATATGACACTTTTTAAGTAATAAATTTAAAATTTCTTTAAATTTAAATAATTTTACTACTTTGTATAGTAAATTTTTGAATCATGGAGTGTGAGACTTCCAAAATTGTTCTTTTTCAAGATTGTTTTGGTTATTTGGGGTTGCTTGAGCTTCCATGAATGTTTTAAGCTGTATTTTCCTTTCTGCAATACAAATGTCATTGGGCTTTAATAGGGGTTGCACTAAATCTGTGGTTCACTTTGGGTGGTATTTTTTTCTTAGCAATATTACACTTTTCAGTCCATGAACGTTAATATCTTTCCATTTATTCACATAGTTTTAAATTTCTTTAGTAATTTTTAAAAATAGTTTATGTAGATGTGAGATACATATATATAGATACAGATATCTATATCTATCTATAGATATATGTATCTCTCACATCTTTTTATTCCCCGGGGTTCACCCACCTCCTCCCCTCCCTGACCTCTCCCATCCTCCCTCCCCCACTTGTTTATTTTAGTTTGGTTGTTAGGCTTGTTTTGACTTTTCCTCCTGTCCTTTTGTTTTTCCTTTATCCCATGTACTAGTGATACCATTTGGTTTCTTTTTTTTCCTTTCTGACTTATTTCTGCTAGTATGATTTCTTCTGGTTCCATCCATGTTATCTTGAATTCATCAAATTTGTCATTTTTAATTGATGAGTAATATTCCATTGTGTATAATACTACATCTTTTTCTCTTTAGTAATATTTTGTAGTTTTCTGTATACAGATTTTTTTCACCTCCTTTGTTAAATTTATTCCTGGATATTTGATTCTTTTGATTCTATTGTAAATAGAATTGTTTTCCTAATTTCTTTTTGGATTGTTCATTGTTACTATATTAGAAATGCAACTGACTGTTATGTTGACTTTGTAAACTGTACTTGGCTGAATTCATTTGTTATTCCTAATAGTTTTTCACATAATCTGTAGGATTTTCTCTATACAAGATCATGTCGTCTGCAGATAGCTTCACACTTCCTTTCCAATTTGAATGCCTTTTATTTCTTACTTAATTGCTATACCTAGAGCTTCAATATTTTATTGACATAAAGTGACAAAAGTGAATTCCTTGTCTTGCTTCTGATTTTAGGGGAAAAACTTTCAGCCTTTCACCATCAAATGTGATACTCTGTAGGGTTTTCCATACATGACTTTTGTCATATTGATGTTTCCTTCTGGTCCTAGTTTGTTGAACTGTTTTTATTAGGTAAGGAGGTTGAATTTGTCACTTGCCTTTTCTGTCTCAGTCGAGATGCTCTGTTTTTTCTCTCTTCATTTTACTAATGTTGTGTTATATTCATTAATGTTTATAAGCTGAACCATCCCTGCCTCTGGAAATAAAATCCCACTTGGTTATGGTGTAATTATATGTTGCTGAATTTGCTTTACTAGTGTTCTGTTGGGGATTTTTGTGTCAGTATTTAAAAAAAAAAATTTGGTTATTAGTTTTCTTTCTTTGTAGTGTCTTTGTCTGGTTGATGTCAGAATAATGCTGACCTCATAGAATAAGTTAAGAGATGGTGTTCTCTGTTCAGTTTTTTGGAAGTTAGAGCAGTATTGGTATTAAATCTTTATGTTTGTGAACTATCATGATAGTGATGCCGTTTGATTTAGGGCTTTACTTTTTAAATTTTAATTTACTGATTCAATCTCATTTATAGGTCTGTTCAGATTTTCTGGGGGTTTTGCTTGTTTTAATGATTGTTTTTGAGGTAATATGTTTGTTTCTAAGAATTTATCTATTTCATTTTCAATTTCAGCAGTGGAATTTGTAACAAATTGGCACAAATTAATCTTTCTTGCAGGGAGTTTGGTGTATTACTTGGGTTTGAAGATTTATGCCAACCATAAAATTTGGGAAATTTTGGCCACTTTTCTTCAGATTCTCCTTTTCTCCCTTGCCTCTATCTGGAACCCTGTATTGATTATATTTTCTCATTGGCGGTGTCCCAGAAATCTTCCTAGGTTCTGTTTACTTTTCTTCAAACTAGCTCATTTAAATTATCCTTAAGTCCACTAGTTCCTTTTTATTCCTGTTGCTATGTGTCAGCAAACTCTGCATTTTAATTTATAGCATCATGCTTTTTGAAAGTTTCAGATTTACTATTGGGTTCTTTTTTGTATAATTTCTTCATTTCTGTTTCTTTGTTGATATTCTGTTCATGTACTAGTTTCCTGATTTCCCTTAATAGGTCTTCATGCTTCTTTTTTAATTTTATCTATTTGTTTTATTTTACATTGTTATCTACTCTTTTAACTCTGTACATATTTATGATAGTTGTTTTAAAGTCTGTCTAGAAAGACTTTTGTAGGAATGGTTCCTATCAGTTTATTCTTTTCCACTGAATATTTTCTTTGCTGTCTTGTGATTTTTTCTTTTATTATTGAAAATTGGGCATTGATTAGTTGTAATGTGGTAATTCTAGAAGTTAGAGTCTCCTTTCCTAGAGGTTCACTTCTTATTTTTGTTTTCATTGTTGAAGCTGTCATAGTCCATTTATCTTGAGACTTTTCACAGTGTGTTTATGCAGTTATTCCTAGCTGTGAGTGCTCATGGAGGTCTCTGTTTTATCTCAGGTTCAGCTGATGTTTTGGTAGAGATTGCATTGAATGCTAATGACTGAAACAGACAAAACAACACAAAAAAGAGAACACCATCTTCCCCCCCTGTTGGGTTCTATGCTGGAGCCACCCTTCACTGATCAGCTGGGCTTGTTCTGAGCCTAGGAATCAGCCTGCCACAAAGGCCCAAGGTCTTCTTAAGACTGTCTTGAGCAGGCGCCTTGCCAGGGTATGCATGTAGCTTTCTGAATTTCTTCATCTGAGTGGCTGCTTTTGAATTGTCCTTAACTTCCCAAAGAATATCCATCCAGTTTCTCCTGCAGACTTTAGTTTATGCCTGTGTCAGACATTCGTTGTCCCAGACATCTCTGCCCTAGACGTTTGTAACCTTCTTGAAGCTTTTATGAGCAATGCTTGCCACCTTTCCTGCCTGTGTTCAGAATTAGGCCAGACAGAGACAAATGAGTCTCTGGACCTTCAGGTCCAGAACAGAATATATAGACTAAATTGCAGGTAAGGTCTGATTATTCCCTCTAGCGGAGCACATGTTGCCACTGTGCTCAAGATGAAGCCCTTCAGTACATTGAGGAGAGGGTGGGGCAAGGGCAAGTGAAAACACCAAGGGAACAGTCCTATAATTTTGAGATGGTTTTTTGTTGATTAGGTATTTGCTTGATTGCTATAAGCCTTAGAATGTTTTCCAGAGCTCCCACAAAGTTGGTTCAAACAACTTCTGGAGTATTCTTTTATGTTTCTATAAGAAAACAAGAATTTGGCGCTTCCTACTCTGCCATTTTGTTGATGTCACTTTCTTTTTATATAAACTAAAAGGAAAGCTATGGTATTTTTAATTTTTTTGCAGGTTAACCAGAAAGGCTCAGAGAAGCCACTCGAACAGGCATTTGCAACCATGGTATCTTCTTTGGCAAGTGGAATGATCAGGTACCTCATAGACTCTTTTGCAGGTCTTCAGAGTAGATGTATGTTTACTTTTATGCATAAGTGCATAGATCTCACTAGATATTGTCAGGTTGGTTTTTGGTTTAGTTTTTGTTTTCAACAGAACATGTAGTATATCAAAACATGATTTTGTCGATTTGAAAATTTTCCTGGCATAATGTATATATAGAATAATCTCTTAATGATCTATTTTAAAATTGAATTTTGTGAAAGTTTAGTTCCTAATTAAAAGTCCCCCTCAGGCTTTGTGTTATGATTGTTGGGTCACAGCTTTCTGTTTCTTGTAACTGGTTTAGTCTCTATGGTCTCAAGTGTCTCAACTTGCTCCAGTTCACGTGCTCCAGGTCACAGTTGCATAGTGAAGTTATCTGGGGCAGCAGCTTTGCTCTCCTTTTAAGTTACCAGGCAACTGTTGCACACTCTTTGTAGCTTTGTCAAAAGAGAGGGGATCCTAAAACATCAAGAGTTGCTGTAAAGAATGAAGCAAAACAATTAGTCAGCCTGTTTGGAATTTTCTGCAGCAGGAAACTGGAACAGAAGGTGGGGGTGTACTGTGGTAGGAAGTGTTCACAGGCATTGGAGGAGAATGTTCCTGAAAAATGGTATTGGGTAATTTAGGGAGAATTTTTTTTAACTTATGGATAATCTTAAATATGCACAAAAATTGAATAGTGAACCATTGGAGAAGAACTTAAGTCTCTTGAACACAAAAGCTCTAGGAGTTTCAACAGAACCTCTCCTTATGCACATTTTTGCCTTCTCACAGTGTAGCCTGCCTAGAAACACTTTGGAAGACTTAGAGAAGGGATCCCTAACCAGGGGGTCTCTCAGAATCCTTAGAGGAACTTAGTCAGAAAATACCTCAGACCTGAAAAATCAGGCTCGGGTTTGAAATCCAGCATGTATATATACTGGAAGAAACTTTTTTTGCTGGCTCTTGTATATATCCCTGGTTAACACTGCCCTGGAGTGTTTCTATAGGGAGGCCAGCCTTATGTCCTTGGGTTCAAGGAAACTTGGAGAGTACCTGTTGCTAAAGAGAGAATACCCCAAAGCTGTTGTTGTTTTCCTTCTTTGAGCACTAAGGACCACCAGAGAAGACTGAGAACAGGAGCTCTCAGTCTTCCCATAGTCCAGCCTCTCAGTTTGTTAACCTCTGCTTTTATACTAATTCCCAAAGGTGCCAATCTCACTTGAGGTAACCATTGAGGTAGCCGGAGTCCCTCTCTTGACTGCTGAGTAGCAATCTCTGTTAATTCATCTTCAGCTTGTTGGACTCTAAGGAGTCCCAAAAGAGCAGATGATTCATCTAAATTTTGCTCAGTAGGAAATAGTATAGTGTCCTTCCAGTTCTCCTACATTATGACTGAGTAGGAGCATAGGCATATATTACTGGGTAGGGCTTAGGCATATATGGGGAATTCCATATATCCATGGTTCCTTTCTCAAGGGCAGCTTTTTTCAGTTCATGGTAGGACACTGTTAGATGTGTTCTAACTTTGAGAACTGTGCTCTTAAATAATAGATAGCAGGAAGCAATCCATTATTGATTGACAAACAAGAAAATTCTTTAGTTTTAAAATGTGAGATTTTTGTTGAAATGGACAGTGGCTTAGCAGACTAGGGACTTCGGCTTCTGTTCTCCTAGCCCCTGGCACTCACACAACAAGCCCTTAATCTCATCATCCTTAGGTTGAATCAGTGTTGACTATTTTGAACGATTGATTTTAAATATCGGGAAGTTGATTTTTATATAAAACATGAAAAGGGACTCTATCCTTTGTACATTGGGCTAGAGTATATATATATATATATATATATATATATATATATATATATATTAGGTCTTCAAGTGAACAAGACATTTTACATTACTTATTTGCTCTACCCTACTGCTCTAGTATTTTGCTGAGCTTTACTCTAGCATTTTACTGGGGGGGATTGGGGGCAAGGGGTGTGTGTATGTGTGTGCGCACGCATGCGTGTGTGTGTCTGTGTGTGATGGTAAACCCAGAGTGAAGGATACTCTGCTGTCCAAAAAGGTATGTATATTTTTATAGACAGAGGAAATTGAAAGAAAATGAATTAATCTTCAGTCACTTTCTGAATTTTCTTTTAATAGATATATTGCCTTTGACTTTCATAAGGAATGTAAAAATATGAGATGGGATCGACTAAATATCTTATTGGATCAGGTAGCAGAAATGCAAGATGAACTAAGGTAAGCTATATTATTGCAAATTAGTTCACTGTGTTGACAGCATTTATCATTAGGTTTTTTTTTTAATTGTAAAGATGAGTTATTTAAAAATATTTTAAATTCTTTGAAAATGACCCAAGACTAGGTAATTCTATATTTTTATAAATAATCTTTCATAGGTACAAATTTTATGTAGTTGAAGTTAGTTTGCTCCTGTTTATTTTCATTTTTTGCTAAATATTCTCACAGATATTTTTTCATTAACATACCTAGCCTTTGCAATGACAGTGTTTAATGACTTTTCTGTCTTCTATTATAAACAGTTTCAGTTAAATGCTTTCATTCTCATGGAGCATCTGAATTTTCTCCTTTTTTTGTTATACCATGAACACTTATGCTGCAGTGAATCATTTTATTAGATTATTTGCTAAAATAAATTCTCAAGAATAGGGTTAATAGAGCAGAGGATCTATCCTTTATTTGGTACTTTGTTGTATTTACCACATAACTTATTGGTCCACATTTTTACTGTATTCTATGCATATGTCAGTCTCTATTTTTAAGCCAGAAGAAGAAATAGAAACTATTTTATCATCTTGTTTTGTCTCTGTGTAGTCTGTATAACCCTGGCAACTCAAATATGCTTTTTAATTTTAGTTGCACAATAGCAAAGTTAAACTTCTTTTGTAGACATTGCTCATATATTTTAATATATTTCACCTGGTATTTTGTACTATTTGCATGTTACTTTTTTTTTCTTTTTTTTAGAGACTAGGTCATGCTATGTTGCCTGGGTTAGTCCCAAACCCGTGGACTCAAGTGATCCCAAGCCTCAGCCTCCCAAGTAGCTGGGATTACAGGCATGCACCACTGCGCCCGGCTCATGTTACTTATTTTTTTTAAAGGATTTAAAAAATTTCTAATGAATAATATCCAATTCTTGCCTCAGGGATTCTTGCTCAGTTTATATCAAAGCTAAACATCTTCATTAAATAAACAGCTCAGAGCATCCTGATCCTGGAAAATCCTGACACATGGGATGTAGGTGGAATAATCATGTCTAAGAAACCCTCTTCTGGTCTTAGGGAGATGTGGTTGCTGCCATGGTAGCCTCCACAACACTTTCAGCTCCACTGTCCCACATCACTTGGTGCGGTGGCCTCTGATGCCTCAGTCACTTTTTGAATGCCTCAGCTATCCACACTGTTATAAAAATCAAGTGTACCTGGATCATACACTTCTGTCTGATCTTTTAGTTTATCAGTGACACAAGACCTGTGTTACAAAAAGGTATGTCCTTAGTAGATTTGACTGGCTTTGGTATGAGAGTGTTTATACAAATATGTTTTAGTTATTTTCTAGTGGACTCTGCCGGCAAGGTGGTGACAAATCAGGAAGGTGTGTTCCGCAGCAATTGCATGGATTGTCTGGACAGAACTAATGTGATCCAGAGTATGTTAGCTCGTCGATCGCTTCAGGCTCAACTTCAGGTGCAATTTCCTTTTTTCCTTTAATTAATAGCAAAAAAATTAAAGAAACTTTATCTTTGAAAACCAGTAACAAAAAAATAGTCATTCCCTTTACCCTGATCCACTTTTTTTCATTTTTATGTGTTGTTATTTATAGTATGTGAACATTATCCGTATGTATGTGTACAGTTTTAAATTTTGCCATTTTCCTCTAGTATTACATATAACCATAACTTAGAAGTTGCATTGTTGTGTTATAATTTACAAAGACAGTTTGGTTGGTATATCTTTGACTTATAAATATCACTGTAGAGAATATATCTATTACTATTAATTTGAATTTTTACCTTTGAGTTAATTACTTAAAGTGGAATTACTGAGCTAAAGAGAATAAGAAGCATATTTTCTTTAGATGATACCAGTTTTCACTGATACCAGCAATGATGAGTGACCGTATCTCATTGAATTCTTGCCAGTACTCAATATTTTTATTTAAAAAAATTATTTTCTATTTGAATAGTACCTCATGGTTTTCATTTGTCTCTTTTATTACTGGCAAGGGATATTAACATTACGCATAAACTGTCTAATACAGCTCTGCTTTACCACTGAGATTGAGTTTTTGAGAAAAATAGGTAGAAATATTTTATTTTGTTTATATGAGGAATTTAAGAAATTAGAGCCCAGATTTCTAGATTACATGACATTTGCTGTGGGGGTGGAAGGGGACAAAATACATCTCATATAGTTTCCAGCTAAATAACTAGTAAGTATGAACTTTATTTATAACAAATTTATGCTATCCAGGGAGGAATTATGGAGCTAAAATAAAATACCTCCTTTAAAATGAATATGTTCTTAAATCCTAAGAAACACATGACAAAGGAGTGACATTCTCAAATTTGGATTGTACTGTGTTGAATATACTTCAGAGTATAATTTTCAATAGAATTATTCTTTTCTGTTAGGAATGGTTGGTTCCAAAGGTGACTGACAAAAACCTACTTAATTAACAAATGCTATAATCTGTTTCATTGTTCCATATGCTTCTAAAAGCATTACCATACTCCTTGGTCAGGAACCACTAGCACAAATGCCAATGTTGTGGGGCTGCTAGTTGTGCCTTTCCCCCACCAGTGAGGACAGTTTTTACCAATGGAAGTTTGTTCAGGGTAACTCTTGTGACATGTCTGAAGGAGAGAATACCCCATTCTGAGGTGGAGGTAGTGAGGTTGTTTCAGAATTATGTGGTCTGAGTTCAACAGTGAAGATGGTGGTTCTGAGAAGATTGAGGGAGAGTCCAAGACAAAGACCAAGGCAGGAGTTCCTCACCTGTGGTCAGTAAACCCCAAAACCAAGTTGATAGGGCTATTCAGGAAGCCCAGGAATCCTCTGAATTACATGCAAAGGGCTGTATGTGTGTGCAGTTTGTGGGGTTAGATAAGTAGCATTTATCTGACTTACAAAAGATTCCTGGAATAATCAGAGTAAAGAAGTCTGGGGGTATGACTTATGAGGTGGGTAGAGGAATAAAGACAATGAAAACTTGGATGCAGGGAAGGGGAATGAGTGACTTTTCCTACCCATATACTCTCCTCTCTGAGTACAGTCCTACCACTGTCCTGTGGTGCTGGAGCTCAAGGTAGAATGGGAGTGGCAGGGCAAACAGAATCGGAGAGCACTATGATGAAATGGGATCCCTCTGTTAAATAAGGAACACATCTACCTGCTTGCAACCAGGAGGCATATGATGTGTTTTGGGAACTGTGCTTTTTTGTTCTATATCTTGTCTGCTGAAATATATTGCACATTAAACATGGGCATGGCTCTTATTCCAGAGACTAGGAGTTTTGCATGTGGGACAGAAGCTTGAAGAACAGAATGAATTTGAGAAGATTTACAAAAATGGTAGGTACTTTATAGTGGTAAAGTTCCTTAATTTGAAATAAATTAATATTTTGGATTTAGAACTCTGGTTGTCATTTTAATTATTAGCTGCTGATTTTTACCTTTTTTTTTTCCCCCACAGCCTGGGCTGACAATGCAAATGCTTGTGCCAAGCAGTATGCAGGAACTGGTGCCTTGAAGACCGACTTTACCAGGCAAGCTGTACTTTTAAACTTCATTCCAGATCAGTGGTTCATAGTCCTGGTGGAGATTAGAGTCACTTGAGCAACTTTTCACAACAGCAACAAGGACATCAAAACACCAGCGCCTGGACTCATTTCAGGTCAGGGTTAACTAGGAGATGAGGCCCAGGCTCTGGTGGGTTCACCTCCCTGGGTGATGCTGATGCTCAGTGATAGTTCTCAAGAACCAAGACTCTTCAGTTCTTGGACCTCAGTGTGCACTTGACACACCCCATTGTGATTGAGCAGGTCTAGGGCAGGACCTGAGGGTCTGCATCTCTGCAGAGCATCTAGGTGATACTGATGCTGGGTGTGAGAAACCGGGAGATTTTTAATTTGTTACAGATGCAATTGAGTAATTTTTTGCTTTATAAGACTCCCTGGGAGGAAAATAAAATTGATTTCTAGTCTCTTTGTTCAGCCATGTGTTTCTTGTTTCTTGTCTTTGCAGCTAGAACTTTGGGCCTATTTTGTCAATATTTTAGAGAGAGAATACTTCTTGGGCCTGCTTGTGGTTTCTTTTATATTTTTGTATAATTTTTAGAGAGAGAATATTTCTTGGACCTGCTTGTGGTTTCTTTTATAAGGGGTTTCTTCTGTTTTCAGAGATGATTTTTAAAATCTTTGTAACAGCCTACCTCTGTACCACATGCCTTTGTCCATCAAACAATGTGAGAACTTAATACACAAGTCTGTAAATCAAAATTTAACCTCTTTTGCCAGAACTGGGAAGAGAACTCAGTTGGGACTCATAATGGATGGCTTGAATTCACTCATCCGGTATTACAAGAACAACTTTTCTGATGGATTTAGACAAGTATGTTTGTAGTTGGTTATTACCTATCTGCTGTTCCTCAGTTATGTGATCCCACCTAATTTGGATAGTTATTAATGTCCTCCTTTCTGTTCTAGGATTCCATAGACTTATTTCTTGGAAACTATTCAGTGGATGAATTAGAATTCCATAGTCCTTTAAGTGTTCCGAGGGATTGGAAATTCCTGGCCGTAAGAAATCTTTGTTTTTCCTGTTATTAAAAGCATTGTGTCTGAAGCATTGTCTTTCCTTAGATGGTGCCAACTCCTCTTGATTTCCAGTACTATATATTGTCCTAGATAGAATATAAAAACTTACGTTTCTCCAGTGAGATGATCATGAAGAGGTATAAACTAACTCTGGAGTGTTTGTTTTCTTTTAAACTTTACTCTCTCCTACATCATTTCTGTATGGGAACACAGTAATGTGGAGGGTATCTCATTCCATGAAGATTGCCCTTCCCTTGTGTTCAAGAATTGCCGAAGGCAGACTTATAACATGCAAGGCAAAATATGTTGTTTACACTTCTCTCCTTTTGACTCATCTGTTCACCAAACTTTGCAAGAGGGTCTCATTGCACTGATGAGGGGATACAAGGGCAACCTAGTGTCCTGGATTCTCCTCTGAGTTACTCCTTGGTTTGGAGCAAGGTATGCTTCTTCAGATCTTGTAACTTAACCAATCTGAAGATTTGGGCAGCTCTGAGATTGAGCCCCTAAATAGCAATGTTTTATTGAAAAAAAGGTAATTTGTATATTAGATTGCAGAAGAATTTTATTCTTTCTGAAGCAAAGCACACATGACTATTTTTGCAACCATTGATTGGCATTCTTAAATGATAGTTTCTCTTTTCATTTTCTCTTTTAGCTGCCTATTATCATGGTTGTTGCCTTTTCAATGTGCATTATCTGTTTGCTCATGGCTGGTAAGTCTGCTCAATTTCACACTCAGATTCATTTCTTACAGAGTTGAACTTGCTTTTACAGTATCTTGAATTTTTGCATCTATTTAGCTCTTAACAGTTCCCTATTTACCTAATGAGTCAAGTGAGCATAATGGAGCGGATCCTTAATGTTTTATGTGATATGAGGAGAGTATACCCAGAGCTTTATAAATGTGTTTTTTCTTTTTAAGAAAATGTTTAGTGAAAAGGATAGGAAAGTGTGTTTTTAAAAAATCATATACACTAGTAAAAATTAAACATCAAAATGTTAAAAGAGTAGTTATTTCTGGAAGGCAGAATGCTAATAAATATTTTCTTTACTGCCTAGGAGACTTTTCTGTAATTGTTGTGTTACTTTGGTAATAAGAAAAAAAAAATTTCAATCTTGAAAGGAAAGAAAGCATTTATCATCCTGGGCATATCCTCTTCCCATCACATATAAGGAATGATCCCATTCTGCTCACTTCAACTATTGGATGCTCATTTGTCCTCACCTTATCCGCAACTTTTGATGGCAGAAGCTTTCTTTCTCTCCTGTCAGATACAGTAAACCCTGAACAAATGTTTGCTGCATTGAGGACTTTCACTCCATGCTCCCCACCACTAGTTCTGGCTTCTTGACAGGGAGACTCAATACATGTCCATCTTGTGCAGCTCCAATAAAGATGCAAGGGAAGGAGCATCCTATTGGAACTATAGAGTGGGGGTTAGCAAACATTTTCTGTAAAGAGCTAGATAAATATTTTACTGTTTTTGAATCCTTCATTTTCTTTTTCCTATAAGAATGAAAGGAGGCTTGCCTATGGTCTCTGCAAGTGAAAGGAGTTCCTCCTAACCCTTACACACCTGAGCTCCGGTGTGTGGAGAGGCTGAAGAAAATGACCAATTTATAGTCTTGTGAAAAGACATGCGACATTGACCCCTGGAGGGTGGAATCAGTCTGGGGTTGTGTGCTGGTGGTCATTGTGGTTGGCTCACATGTGGACATCACTGCAGAAGCAGATGCTAGGGGTATCTCTCCTGCAGAGGCCCCCTTCAGACAAATATTTTAGAATTTGCACACACACACGATCGATCAGTCGATCAATAGATAGAGATATAATCTCTGTTGCATAGTATGTGGTGGTTTTATTATTTTACACTGCTCTAAAAATCTAAGAACCATTTTTAACTTATAGTATAAAGGCAGGCTGAGGACTCTAGAGCACCAGAGTCACTGTGTGGTGATGCTGTGTCAGGTTTGGGGGCAGGAAGGAATGGGAAAGCATGAGCTGGCCTGTGCTGCTCTTGATTCCACATAGGTCCACATTGGTCTAATGCCCTCACCAGAGCATCAGACTTCTTTCTTCAAAATATTTCCCACACTATATACCATTTTCCAGAAGCCATTCCATTGTTGAATTAGTTATTTTACTTTTGTCTGGTCAGTTTCTCTTGACTGTATTTTCACATTTCCCTCTGTGACCTCTGGAGAGGCAGGATAATCAAGACCAGAAGCTCACCCAGTATAATTTGGGTAGTTTCCTTAGAGTATGAGGAACAGCCTATCTTCTTTGTTCAAGAAGAATTGTAAAACTAAGGAAATTAACAACTAGCAAATTTGGGTGTGTTTTAAGTTAAAAGAGATTAGATATTGTAGATGGTAATTATAAATATTGAGCTTTACAGTGTTCAGGTGTGACAATATCTTATTTCCAGCCCCTACCTTGGTTTTTAAGAGAATAGGAAATGGTCATAGATCTGACTATTTATTAGAGATGCATTTCAGGCCCACTTCCTGTCTTGGCATACACTCTCACTGGCCATCGATGTCTGTGTATGTTTCCCCATGTGCAAGTAAGGCCAGTGCCACCGCTGGAAAGACGTCCCAAGGTCCAGCTATGCAGGAAGGCCCACTGCCAACCCTTGTGAACTTTGGGGGAAAAAGTATGAGGAGATTTGTGTTGAATATGTTATTAAAATACTTTGATGAGTTTAAGCATGTTTTTTATTTGTAAAGTATATTTTATGTGTAGGTGTTTTGGTAGTAGCTAATAGCTGTCATAGCTAGGACTATGAACTAAGCAATAATAGTTCTTGTAATATTTAAAGTACATAACCTAAAAGCAGTAGTTATTATTTGTGATAAAATATGAAATAATTTTGTCAAGTAATTTTCAGAGGTGGCCTTTGGACCAGTAACATCAGGATTATTAGGAACTTGTTAAAAACACTGGCTCTGCCCACATCTACTAAATCAGTCATTTCGGAGTGAGAACAAGATCTTGCTTTGTTAAGCTTAGCAGAAGATTCTGGTGTTAGCCAAAGTTTGAGAGCCACGAATAACTTTTAATGTTACGAAGATGTGCTAAGCAGCTAAAACTGGATCTGGTATCAACAAAATGGCTTTTTAAACTTTTATCAACTCTTTGTGTTTCTATATCACCAGGTGACACTTGGACAGAAACGCTGGCCTATGTGCTCTTCTGGGGAGTTGCAAGCATTGGAACATTTTTAATTATTCTTTACAATGGCAAAGATTTTGTTGATGCTCCCAGATTGGTCCAGAAGGAAAAGATAGACTGAATGTGTGTTTGTGGAAAGCGGCTTGGCTTGGAAGAGTCCAATCTGCAGAACTGGAGTCTTTACTGAACTGCTTTCCACATCAGCCTGATCAAAGCCTTTATCCAAAAGCACACCTTGTGCTTTATGTGGGGGTGATGACTTAGAAAATGATCTGATGTTACTGCCTTGATGATTTCTTCACTAATGGGATGGTTATTTATAATTTGAAACTCTTCTGTAATTAGAATGTAACCTGAATTCAGCTCACAAAATGGAAGCAATCTATTCATTGTCAATTTAATCAGTGTTGCAGAATAAGTAATATATTTAAAAATTTAGCATCTTTCATTATTTAAAACAGTAAAATTATTTTTCTAGCTCAGTTTCATTATTGTCATTGAAATGGTCGCTGTTAGCAGACATACTTTTCCTTACATCTTTGGACTTTTCTTAAAATTATAATAGTAGGCTAATGTTACCATGTGTATAAAATGTAAGTCTTTCACATACATCAAGTAGTTTGGTGAAGTAGTCTGTAACTTTACATAGGGAAGAGGAGATTGGGTTTGATGTGCTGTTGATGTTTTAGTGGGTTGGTTCACAAGTTTATAAACAGCCTGAACTGCTGTAGTTGAACCAGCAGTTTAAGTGTGAGGAAGAAAATCAGTTATTCTTTGTCTTTTTAAAAAATGTCTAAATGAAATCAATGAATGTAAAGTCTTTCTTGCTATGCTAAAGGTCCAAAGCTTCTGGTCTTTTAAGGATATCTCCAATATGGAAGATATCTTTGACTGGTCAGCTGCTCCTTCCTAAACATTTGAGGTCTTTAGGGGGGTCATTCAGAGAAAAATGGGGACCTCCATGAGGGTCTTGTGCTGGATTTGGTGGTGTATTTGGGGGCAACAGCTGCTTTTCCATGCATGGGACTATTGATGCTCTTCACGCTGCAAAGTTTTTGTTATCTGTCAATAAGTATGTCCAAAATTTAGTGCTTCCAGGTTGTTATTGTCATTCTCCAAATCAAGGACCAACTTAATTTATGTGCAAAAACAAATCTGAAAAATATGTTTTAGAAGCTGTGCATAGTTCTAATTGTAAGTCAGACTGTATATTCAAATTGTAATTATGAGGTTTAAATGTTAGAAAAGTATGTAAGGTAGTATAATTGCCACTACTTTAAAACAATACAATTAAACACAGCTACATTGTGTTATGCTTGAAAATATGTACAGTTTTCCCCAATAGTAGTACCTTATATTTTCCTTATCTCTAAAAGTGACTTTATTTCAGCATTATCTTTTATAAACCTTAGCAAGAGTTATTCCTTTTAGAAGCACTAAATGAAGTAATAGCTGGAAATCCCTGTCACTTAAAAATCACTCATTAATACTCAAAATAGGGTAATTAGAACTACCTATTAATATGTAAATATGCATAATTTGTTCCAAAGAAGAGATAATTGAAATTTAGTTTATGTCTACTGTAATATATTACTCATATGTTACTGGGCTTTTCACATTAAGAACTAACTTCAACATCTACAACAAAGACCAAATCTGAACTGCTAATGTGGCTGCTAAAACCTTAAAGTATCAATATTTCAGAACTCTGCAGTGATTTTTATTTCTAAATTCATGTACTATATATCCTAAGTGAGAATAAAATGTCATATTCTTTTCTAACTACTGTTGGTATTCTGTACTTTATTCTGGGGATATTTTTTAAAGAACCATGCAAAGCAATGCATAGTCATTAGAAAAATGAGACCAGGTAAACAAAATAACATCTAAAATCCTACTTTCCAATTATGATCACTTGTCTTTACAATTTTTTCTTTTTTTTTTTTTTTTGATTTAATAAAAGTTTTGTTTTTCAAAATGTACAGTTGGTGTGACCTGTTTATACATCTTCGCCAGCAGCTGGAGCATCAGTCACCACCCTTGGTGTTTCTGCTGTAAATTACTTGTGCTCTATGTTTTGAAACTAGTTTGATAAGTCCTTTACTAAGGAGCTTCTTAAGGCCTGGCTGGGCCAAAGAACCATGAATCTTCAGTCTCTTAGACACAACAGCGGGGGTGATGAGCCTATAGTTGGGAACTTCCTTGCAAAGTTTGTCATAGGTGGCTTTGTCAAACAAGATTAGGTTATTGAGCTTGTCCTGAACTTTGTCTTTGGACCACTTCTTTTTGGCCTAGCCCCCGAATGTATTCACTGGGTCTTTGTCTTTCTTGGCTGATTTTCCGGCATCCTTTTTATCTTTGGGTGGCATTGCTAAGGCCGGACACAGTGGCTATCACCCCTTATAATTATTTCTTAGCCTGAACAAAACCAGGGACATGTTTAGTAAAGTATAATATAAAAAGATGTTCCCTGGATAGGGTGCTCAGTCCTCACTACTTAGAAATTTTGTCTTTCAAAAGGAATCAACTGAAAAGTGGGCAACTTTCTTATTAGGAAATGACAAAGGAAGGTCATTTCCTAATGAGCATGAGGGAATTGCCAATGTAAACACACAGGGAACCCTCACATGTGGGAAATGAGATAAACTTTTGGAAAATGGCATCTGGGAGACATTACATATGTGTGTACACGTGTTTTTATAGGCACTCAATGGAAATACTCTCAACTATAACTTAGCCTTACATAACGCTGTTTCCCCAGGATGGGGTGGATGGTACCTCAAGAAAGTGCTTATTTTGCTGAAGGTTGGGAAACTGTGAAGTTGAGTGAATTGACTTAATATGAATTACTAGTATTAAAGTATTGTTGTTGCCAAAAAGGAATCTTCTTACATTACTGGTAGGAATGTAGACTGGACTTGGTATTAGTATTAAATGTCCACTATGAACCAAATACTAAAAATGGATCTGCTATATGATCCAACCATTCCACTTTCAAATATCTACCAAAACACAAAAAGATAACTTGTACTCCTGTGTTTATTGCATCACAGTTTACAGTAGCCAAGATATGGAAGCAATTTATATGCCCCAGAAAAGATGAATGGGTTGAAAAGGTGTGGTATATATACAGTATAGCATACTACTATCAAAAAGGTAAAACTCATGCCATTTGTGGCAGGCAACATGGAGTTGAAAGGGGTTTTGCTGAGTGAAATAAGGGGGGGGAATCACATAGTTTCACTTACATGTGGAATATAAAGGAAAACAAAAGATGAGAGATAAACCTTGAAAACTGACCATAAATATGATGTGCATCCAAGAGGGAAGAGGGAGAGAGAGGAGAGCCGTGAAAATGGGGGCAAGAGCACCTTGGACTATGACTAAGGCTGTCAGAAGCAGGATTTGACTGGTGGGAGCAAAGGGGAGTGGTGCATTCAATGGAGGATTATCAGGGCTTTGGTAGTAGGTATGAAATAACAGTTGTAGAGGTGTAAACTTATACCCCAAGACATATTGTGATGGAAATCAACATTACCTTAATATAACAACAAATATCACATTTCCTATATTTTCTAGCATTTCTGAAGTGAAATAATTTGAGTAAGATTTGGTAATTGAGAATTTATTAGGTTGTGCCCCCACTGGGGACTGATTACAGAGGATGTGAGAGCAGTTACACTGGCTCTGAATGACCTTAGTGTATCATCTAGCACTGTGTAACAGATGACCTATCTCACAGTTTCTGTGTGTGAGGAAGGGGACCCTGGATTAGCTCTGTCCTATGCTTCATGGTCGTCTTTAAAACTTCATATTCTGAGCAGGATCCACTTTTAAGCTCAGATTCCTCACAGGCTTTTCAATTCTCTACCTACCTGTGTGCAGGCTGGAGGCTACTCTCAGTCCTCTGCCACACAGTCCTCTCCAACATGGCAGAAGTAGTTCCCCAAACCTAGCAAAACTATAGCCTAATTTGGGAAATGTCAGTTCATAACCTTTGCTGTGCTCTAGGCTTCAGAAGTCGCTAGATGCAGGTCTCTGTAGGGAAATGGATGGCATGAAGTTACAACTTCAAGGAAGTGGGGATCTCCTGGGGCCACCCTAGAAGTCTGCTAGCATGTACAAGGAGAGAAAATGCAAAGGTGTGACTCCGAGTGACATGGGGTCACAGGAGGTGACATATTTACACTGTGATGGAGATACTCTGGTGCCACAAAGCAAACTGGTCCCCTAAGAGTGGTAGATGGGCAGGGACTAGCAGGCATTGTTCCTCTCTCCATATCAGTTGTGTGACTTAAAGGGAAGGAAATTTGATGTTAAAAGAGAGACTTTAAAATTAGTTAGTGAATGGCAACTCTAAATTCACTTGGTAAGGATTTTATTTATGGCAACTGTCAAAAAAATATTTCCCTGCTTGATTTCTTAGAACTAAATTAAGGGTCATGAAGTTTTAGTGTGAATAGGTAGTTTTCTGGAGTCCATGATCTGGTCATAATGTCATGGGCACTGCTAAGTGGACACAAATGGAATGTCCCTGTTCCTTTCTGTCTCCTGGGAGGGCAGGTGAACAAATATGCTAAATGACCATTGCATGCAGTACCTAGAAAACAGGTCAACAAAGAACTTTGTATTAAAATTCTTAGAATTTTATTACTGGACTTAGTACTGGCTCAAGAGGGTTGTTGAGAAAAGGTTTTGCTCTTCATGAGGCTCACAGAAACCAGAGCAAAGCTGAAACTTGGAGCACTCTCATCTGGAGCACATTATGCTGCCATAGTGGCACTTGACCTACTCACCTTTTCCAGCAAAACCTATTCCAATGAAGAGCTTTCATTGGAAATGCTCAAAACAGCTTTTGAACTTAAGGACCCTTTTTTGATGTGAATATTCCTAAATGTATGACACAGTTTCCTTTCTTTCTAAATGGACAGGTTTCAGATTGGACAGGTTCTGGGTGTGGCCTGGGCACTGGGAATTTTAAATGCTCCCAGGATGTTCCAGTGGGCAGCAAGGTGGGGGACCACAGAAATTGAGTCAGTGAAGTGATGATGCAGGACAACATGTGTCTGTATGCTCCTGGGGATGCCGGATCACCAGGGTTGGGGCACCCTGCTGATGACTGCTCCCAGGCAGGGTAGCCCCTGTGGTAAAGACTGTGACCACCACCATGGAAGTGGGGGTGGGGCGCTGAGGGCTGATCCATCAGAATTCCAGAACAGACTTTATGCTGTGTCATTGCCACAGAGCACGCCTACTCTCCAAAACTTGATAGCTGAGGTTTTTCACCAGAGAACCCTCTGCTGAGAAGTCATGTGAGAACTATTCATGTGAGTGCTGGTTTCAGCATCTTATAGGTAAAGGGCCTGCCCACAACTGGCCATCAAGTGAAGACGGAAGTATTGATGGCAGCTCAAGACAACAGAAGGACTTTCTAGAGTCTGTGTTGCTGTAGGAAAGTTTATAACAAAAAAAGATTTAAAAAAAATAACTCCAACCCATGTTCCAAATGAGTGTGCAAGTGTCTCCAAGGATGTTCTAACATCTACCCAAATGAACATTGCTGAATTTCATGTTGAGGAAGCATAGACTGTCAGAGCAAGAAGGGCCGCTCCCATTGTAGGGGTAACCTTATTCCACTTATAGAAGGAAAAAAAAAAGACAAGAGACATTTGCATGGTGGGCTAATGCTATATAAATATGGTGTGTCTTCAGTTACAAGATACTCCGTTTGAATTATATACATTTTAGAAAACTTCTGTACAGATAAATAACTTAAATTTGATTCTAAGTGACGTTTGTGGTCTTTCCTATAAAGAGTCGACCATCAAGTCCAAATATTACTAAGTCTATGGGAAAGTTAGTTCACGTTCATCCTCACAGTCCTTCTGGCACGTTCCCGGATGCACTAGGGATCCACAGGCAGGGTTGTCTGCTCTGACTCCTCACATAACCACACAAAGGTGCTTTGGGGGTTGCAAATGTGGTTGGAGCGATTTTTGTGGAGAGGATTGCGCCTGGGTCCACAGTGAGAGACCTCAGATTATAGGAAAACTACCTCCTCTGTGGGCCCCAGACAAAGGCCCTCTTTCTCCAAGGCCAGTCCTCTTAGTGAACAACAGGGCAGCCCCAGATTCACTGACTAGACGAACTCATTTCCCACCTGCGTGCAAATGTGTTTCATCACAGGCACTTAAAAAAATTCCTTTTTAGCCAATCTAAAGGTGACGGCCCTCTAAATATTTTGGGATCCCTGTGGGGAAAAACTGCATATATTCCATGAAAAATTAGTCACATTTCAGCTCGCAGTGCACCCTAATTCTAGGGTTTTCCTAGAATCAAGAAACAATGTCTTCACAGTCCTTGAAAAACCCGCCTCTTTGGCGACGATGAGGCAGTACCGTGCGAACGTGGTGGGAGGTGAAGGGAAAAGGGTGTGCTTCGTGAGTTGGGGGTGTTCTTTCAAGGAGTCCTCTTCTCCACACCTTCCTGGATCTTCTTATAGACTCAGGAAGATGACAGACAGGGTACTTCTGGAGTAAATATTTTAAAAAGCAGCTGAAGAGGTTCCACCTGTAAGTAATAGCTGTAAAACCGTGAGCAGCTGACCGAGTCTCTGGAAAGCCCAGTTCTCAAGCCACGGGGGTTGCGTCTCCCCTCTTGAGGCGGCGCATGATGAAAGTCCCCAGAGCCACCAGGGGGATGCACATGGTGGAGGAGGCCACCAGTAGCCCGATGACAGCCAGCGCGTAGGGGGGGTAATCCTTGGTCACAAGCTGGCCCTGAAAGAGACGCCGAGAATCAGCAGAGAGGACCTCCCTGAGCAGGACCTTCTGAGTGCTGGTGTCACCCAGGCCTCAGGCCCTCTTCGCTTTGGTGGAGTGGCATGAGCTGGCACTTTGGGGGTCACACCTTCACTGCACGCCCCTTGCTCCCAATGCATGCCCCTCACGCTAAGGGTCAGCATCTTTTACCCACAGGAAGAGATGTCTAAAGTGGTCAGCATCAGAGCTAAGCCGGGCCTCTCCCCCAGGTCGATCGCAAGATACACACATCCTTGTTAAAATATGCACATATAGCCTTTCCGGTTGGCAAACAGCTGCTGCCCGGGGCCTGGGGCAAGTCCGTCCCATCAAAGCTACATCAAAGCCAGAGCCTCCTGGGACCCAGCTGCTCAAAAGCTAACTGGTCACTGCAGTCCCAGGAGCCAGCTTCACTGGGGCCACTGCCTGCAGGAGGTCCCTTCCCGGGGCCAGGAACCAAGGAACAGGCCCCCAGGCTCGCTCAGCCTTTCCTAAGGAGGCGGCCTTGGCTGGAGGGCCTGCAGGCGAAGGAGGCGTACGCTGACCAGAGGCAGGCACCAGAGGCTTTGCAGGGAGGCGTTTTCCCAGCTCCCAGGTAAAAGCCCACCAGGGCATTCCGGAGAGACTTACTCTCTTCACCATAGCGCATGTTTGGTCCAGCTCTGCTTGTCGTGGGCTGAGCATTTAGAAAAGCTGGAGGACGTTTCCATGTTGTGACGAGTCACCCACTCACACCCTGGAGAGAGTTCCCCGGGTCTCAGAAAACCAAAGGCCGGTATTCTCGAGTGACTTTGGGGCCCAAGACAGAGATACCTGGGAGGAGTCCCAGGCTTGGTACTGCAGGGTCCCCGTGAGGATGTAGTCACTCAGGTAGAAGATGAAGAGGCTAATGATGAGCAGCGGGCTCACGCCAGCCCACATGGCCTTCCAGTACCAGTTCAGCGTGCGGCCAGTCATGGCCTTCAGGTCACTTTCAAATCTGTTCGGGAAGCGGGAGAGAAGGCCGGATTAGTACGTGGTTGGGGTGCTTGCACATCCCTGTTGGCTTAGGAAGGCGGTTCCGGGCACTGCTGGCCCCTCTCGGACGCTTCTGGGAAGACAGGAGTTGGAGGTGGAGAGGGGAGAAGGCTGAGGCCAACGCAGAAGACAGCCAGGAAAGCACCTCATGGGTGGGTGGACATTAGCAGGCATCTTCCCATGCCAGGGCTGGCCTCAGGTGAGGCTGCTGGTGCAGACATGCGGGCAGCGCCAGCCTGGCGGGGACAGAGCATGGGGACACGTTGGCCAGCCAGTCCTCGAGCTAGAACCCTCCAGGGACAGTCCTCGAGCTAGAGCTCTCCAGGGACCTCTGCTCCACTCCTCCCACCCTCCAGTCTATAGCAACTCTACTGCCCATTGGAAATGGCCTCAAAGGAGACTCTCTTTGTCCCTTGAAATGAGAACAGGTTTTCTGGGACATCTCCATGCGCCCCACTGGGCTGGCCTGGAGTGAAGCCGGAGCAAGGCTTCCCAAATGCAGTTGTCTGCACATCACCATGGTGACGTGAATCACATTTGCAGACTTTTCTTTCTTTCTTTCTTTCTTTTTTTTTTTAGACTAGATCTCCCTACTTTTGCCCATGGAACCGCAGGTTCATGTTGACTGGGGTACCACAGACTCAAGCAATCCCCAGCCTCAGCTTCTCAGGCAGCTGGGATTACAGGCACAGGCCACCATGCCCAGCTATTTTTTGGGACTAGGTCTTGCTATGTTGTCCCGAGTGGAGCAATCCCTAGCCCCAGCCACTTCATAGGCTGAAGCTTACAGGCACGCACCACCCTGTCCAGCTTCTTTAAATCAACTGTTTTCCCTAAATTCAGCAATAGTGCACCCAAATCCTTCTTATCAGGGAGTCAACAGAATAATCATGTTTTTCTAATACTCTCTCAGATAGGGATGGAAAACGTCTTGGGCACTTTAGGAAAGGATGGAGGCTTGGGGCTGTGATGTGACCTGCTGTGACCACCTGGTCAGCGAGGGGCTGACTGAGGCCTGGAACCTGGATTAGTGCCTGTCGGGCCTCTAGCCCAGGGTCTTTAAAACTGCTCCCCATGTTGGGATCCGTGGAGGAGGACTTGGGTGGGGGATGTCACCATCTGTAGCACAGCCCGGAGCCTGGCTTGGACCTGTGGAATGTCCTGAGTGCCCATGAAATATGAGACTCTCCTCACCCCCCTTCCCCCACCCACCCCCACTCCCACCTGCCGACCAGCTAGCAAGATTCTAGGCTGGAAGCCACGGAGACTCAGGTGCATAATGTGAAGACCTGGGATTTCGAAAATCTAAGTGGCAGAAAGTGCTGGGGTTCTCTTGGCCTTTACATCCATTGCCCCCTACTTCCCTGGATAGGGAAGGGTACAAAGAAATGCGGAGAAAAGGCGGCATGGCACTGGCGTCAGGTGGCCGCTAGGCGGTGCTCTCCCCGAGGAAGAAGAAGGCTGATCAGGCAGCTCCCATATTGGGCAGTTTACAAAAGCCAGTGCCTTTGTCTCTTCCTCCACCCCAACCACTTCACCACCCCTTTGGGTGGACTTGCGCCCCCTCTCCAGCCCTTCCAGTGGACCCTCCGTGCTCCCCGCACTCCCCCCCCTTCTCTGTCTCGACACACTCTCCCTCTAGATGGGCATTTCCTCTGTGTTCACAGGACTCTTCCCAGTGATGGTCCCAGGAAACCCCCCCCCCAGGGCTGGGGGACAGGGCAGAGGGCCAGAGGGCCATGCAAGGACAGCCTGACACATCCTCACAAGTTAGTAGCTCTGTATGTGTGTTATGTGTGGGAGGAGCAGGGGGCTGGTGAAGGCAGTTGTTGACCTAAAAATTTTTGAAAATGCTGCAAATTATAACCTCGCAATCGTGTGAGGCCCCGGGAAGTCCTGCAGGAAAGATTTTAGCTTTGTTCACCTTTTCTGCCCCCAAATGACGTGATCATGAAAACCACCCAGTGAGGCAGGGGACCCGCTGTCTCCAGGGACCCGCTAGAAGCGCTGCTCAAAGGCCCTGGCCCTGGGGTGTCTCTTGGTCCGCTCACCCCACCTTCACACCAGCTGGGAGAAGCAGAAAAGACCAGGGCAGAGGAGGGGAAACCACGAGTACAGCCCTTCCACCTGGGCTGGTATCTGAGCCGCACTGCCTAAGAGCAGGGCCTGTGGCTGTGGGTCTGGAGCCAGGTGTCTGCATTTCTAACAAACTCTCTGCTGCTGCCATGGCTGCTCTGGGGTCACACGCAGAGCGGGAGCGGGGTTCCCCAAAACAGTGGTTCCCAGAGTGCGGTCTCCAGTCTCACCGGAAGCTGGTCAGCCAAGTGGGTTCTTGGTCCCTGCCTGGACCTGAAGGCCTGGTGGTGGGCCCAGCGGTCACTGTCTGCACAGCCCCCAGCTGATTCCACTGCAGCCTCAAGGTCAGAAACTCTAGACCAGTGGTTTCTGAGCCCAGCTGCACACACCACCACCACTCGGGGAGATGAAACATTCACCACCAGGAGGACCTGACAGTATGGACCTGTGCTACAAGTTATCAGCGGGTCTCTGTGCTTGAGAAACGTTGATATGGGCCGGTGATAGTGTCTAGTGTCTGGGGGCACAAGTCCCTGTCCCTGGAAGCCACTGAGGTTCAGCAGAGTCAACAGGCAAATGTCCTATAATAAAAAGTAAAAATATAACAAAGAAGAAGATACAAGGTCGGAGGCAAAGCAAGGGTGAGAGTGAGGCCAGCAGCTGCTGAGATCTGGAGCAAAGGGGAGAGCTAGGATACTGCTAAGCTTAAAGAAGAAAGCCAGGTGCACGTGGAGAGACTCTTGCTCCCTCGGGGCATGGCTCCCAAGTTTCTGTGCAGAAGGCAGGTGCAACCTCCTCACCTCCTCAGCCCATATACGTAGCACACAGCGATCGTCTCCACCAGGACGATGAGCAGCAGGGACAGTGTGGCCGCGTAGTCATTGAAGATGTCGAACCAGTAGTTCCCAGCCTCCATGGTGAACACCATCCCGATGGCACAGTTGATGAGGCACACCAGACCTGGGGCCACAAGACCAGCTGCTCACTGCCCGAGACCCCCCTCTTGTTCATCCAGCTGCTGGGGAACTGCAAAAGCCACGGCCCCCGGGGGGACTCTGGTGACTGGCTCGCCCCTGGGCCTGGAAGAGTGGTCACGGGTTGGTCTGTGCAGGCTCAGGCCGGGCCTGTGAGCTGGGACTAGGGCAGAGCTATCCCCAGGACCCTGTACAGGGGCTACTGCTGTCAGTGTCGGAGCTGTCCTGCAGGGGGCGCCAGGCCCACCAGGAGATTGAGAGCTGTGAACACGGCTGCCTGGGTCTCCTGCAGGCTGTGGGTCTGGTGATGTGGCTTATCCAGCAGTCCAGTACCTGAGTTCCTAGGCGGTGAACTGGGGAAAGACTTGAACTTCAGGACATTCTCATCAGGAATTCCCAAAGAGGGGACTGTGTGCCTGACTGGTGCAGGGGGGTGGGCAAGGAGGGAGGGGGAAGGGATGAATGTTTATCCAATTGGCACTATAACACAAGTATGCCAGGCCTATAGCCGCTGAGAAACGCACCCAGCACCTCTTTCCCAGATGGGCTGCTAAGGTGCAGGGAGCTTGAGTAACTCGAGGTACCACAGCAGGATTGCCTCCAGAACCTGGTTTCCTGTTCCCTTCTCCTTTGACTGCCACCCTTGGGGGCTCCATGAAATACTAGACTCTGAGCTTCCACCTGCTTTCTCCATGGCCATACCACATACCACCAGCCACTGAGCCCCACTGCCAAGAAAAATGGGCCATGTGCTGGCTGGGGAGCTAAAGCACATGTGATGCTGTCCCCCACCCCCACCCCAGTGCCAGGAGTAAGACCAATCGCAGGGGGGCACAGTGAAGGTGGGCTGCTCCAGCCAGGTGGGCAGGGTTTCATGGTCATGAGCCTGGGTGGAGGGTGGTCCTGGATGTGGAGGGATAGTCCTATCAGAGCCAGGGGTGAGTGCCTCAGGGTCCTCTCACCACTGCTGGGTGGGAGTGGAGCAGGTGGGTGCAGTGGAACAGTGAGACGTACGATTGCAACAGTAGGTTCCTTCCCTAGGATGGATGAATATAGTGTGGTGTGGTTGGACCCGGGAGACAATGCTAAATGCAGCAACCTGGGTGGATCACACAGAGTGGGAGTGAAGATGGTCGACACAGAATAATTCCGGGGACATCCAAGAAGATTCTAAACATTATGAGACAGGAGGAGTCCGGGGACAAGGAGAGGGCAGGACTAAAGGACAGAGCTATGTTGTCCCCAGGACTTTTATTAGGCTGGTAAGCAAGAGATTAAATAGATCTGATTAACCCAGGTCCAGACACCTGTTGCCATGAATTTCTTTAGCCCATAATATTTTGTTGGGGTTTTTTTGTTTTGTTTTGCTAATTTCCCCCCAGTCTGTGCATTCCTGGGCTATCTCTTTACAGACTGTGAGACCAGACGGGTTCAAGCTAGAGCTGCGGGCACACAGTCTCCATGAGATATCTACCCTCACCCCCGAGATGGTCATGAATCCACACGACCACTGAGCTGCTGCTGATGGGCGCTCACAGTGAGCAACACAAAACAGGCCACTCCCAGACGGACAAATGGACTCAGTCAAGCCCACTCCTAGTTTTCTGAGGCAGTGAAGTTCATTTTATTTTATTTTATTTTATTTTTTTGAGACTAGGTCTCGCTATTTTTGTCTGTGAGACTGCAGGTTCACGTTGCCCTGGGTACCACACACTCAAGCAATCCCCACCCTTAACTTCCCAGATAGCTGGGATTACAGGCATGCGCCACCATGCCCAGCTATTTTGGGGGGACTAGGTCTCACTTCGTGCCCCCAGCAGGACTCGAACCACGATCCCTGGCCCTGGCCATGGCTTCCTAGGCTGCCACCTACAGGCATGCGCCACCATGCCCGGCCTTTTGAGCTAGTGAAGTTTAAATCCTTTGTTATCAAACACCAGCCCTAAAACCTACATAGGCCCCTTGCCCTGGCAGTTCAGAGAACCCCTTCGTCCTTTTTGATAACCTTTCCTTAAATAGTATTTCAAGTTCCTCATCCTAATCTTAGTTTTGAGGTACTCGAGGGCCAAAGTTTCTTTTGGGGAACAGGATGCCAGTTTGACCAGGTGCACCTGCAACAGGGCTTCAGGGCTCCCAGCAGGTGAAGTGTGTGGGAGCAGGTGAGACACCCCCTTTCTGGTTCCAGTTCTACTGTTGAAAACAGTACAAGTCACAGAATGGAAATGACTTCTGGGAATTGGGGACCAGCTGGTTGGGAAGGAATTTTCGGGGTAGGGGAAATGTTTTGTGTCTTGACACTTGGGTGAATTTATATGTAAAACTCATCGAGTCCAGGCTTAAGAATCTGTGTTTAAGAAATGTATGTGCCATCAGTTGTGTCGCCTCGATTGAAACAGAAGCACAGGCAGCATCTCTCCTGGCCTGGGAGCTCTGAGGAATGGGTTGGGGAGGGCGTTTCCCAGTGGGGGTGGCCCTTTCACTTCCCCAAGTGCAGTGAGCCAGACTTGTGGGAAAAATAACAGACTGGGACCCAGGTGGCCCGAGATGGAGAGATGTTGGTTGGACCCACTGTGTGGTGGCCGCAGCCCCCCATGGCCACCCAACAAACATGCGGCAAAGCTTGCAGCTGCTTCTCCCGCAATATCCCAGCCCCGTGGAGCCCTCGCACCTGAGATGGCCTCCTTGGGAAGGTGTCTGGAGATGACCTTGCTGTCAGTCAGTGGCGTGAGGATGGCAGCTGTGTTCCCCAGCATGCTCCCAATGCCCAGCATCAGCAGCATGAAGAAGTAGAGCACGGACCACAGCTGTGACACCTCCATGTTCTTAATGGCCTCGGTGTAGACGATGAAAGCCAGGCCGGTGCCCTGGACTGCCTGCCCGATGCAAGAAGACACCAGTTATACACCCAGGGGCCTTTGGGCGACTAAAGCACTGAATGCGAGGCAACTTGGGGGAGCATAAAACCAGCCACAAGGAGCCACATGTGGAGGTGAAGTGGAAGCCCATCTGCAGACGAGCCCATCTGTCCCCCTGCTAGACAGAAATGAGGTGTCAGGAGTCCATATTTGCTTCATTTGTCCTGATATTATCGGTCACTTTGGAACTCTGAGTTCCCCTCTCCTGACACAACTACATAAATTCTGCGTGAAGCACAATGTTTGGATAATTTCTTTCTTTTTTTTTTTGAGACTAGGTCTTGCTATTTTGCCCGTGGAACCACAGGTTCTCGTTGCCCGGGGTACCACAGACTCAAGCAATCCCCAGCCTCAGCTTCCCAGGTAGCTGGGATGACAGGTGTGCGCCACCACGCCCAGCTATTTTTTTGGAACTAGGTCTCGCTACGGGCCCCAGGCGGGACTTGAACCATGATCCCTAGCCCCAGCTGCTTCATAGGCTGAAGTTTACAGGCACGAGCCACTGTGCCCGGCTTGGACAATTTCTTGAGTGGCTAGGTGTGCTGAGGCCTCCGTGGCTGGAAGCTGAGGTGGGTGGGGAGGCAAGGGCAGCAGGAGCCCTGGATGGTGAGGAGGAATAGGTCAGGCCAACAGGCACAGCAGGAAGTGCTCTGTGGCCAGATCTCCATTGTAGGCTGCTGAACTGTGGACACTCAATCTGAAACTCCTACTCAAAGCCACATCCCTGGAGGGGGTGGAAAAGAGTCATTGATTGGGGGTATCAGCAACAGCAACAAGCGAAACCCTCTCAGGGGCAAAGCTCCCAGGATTTAGACCCTCTGGACAAGCAACACACTTGCAGAGATTTATAAATCCACACCAGACCAGCCACTCTGAGACAGGAGTCACCGGAAATCAGAGACGAAGATCAGAATGCCCCTCCCCAAACATGGCAGATGCTGTAGCGTCAGATTCAGGAGCCAGGTCCACTCACTGGGGACCGTGGGGTGTCAGATCCATTGTTGGAAGATCACTTGTAGAGAATTCAAAAACATAGAAACTTTGAAAGTTGATCTGCTTTCTATTATTACCATCAGTGAAAAAGTCTAAATAATGTCAACGATGTGACACTCCTCCCCCCGGGCACAGTCTCCTGTCTCAGCCACCACTGAACAGCTGCATATGACAGTTTACAGAAACATGTGCTAAAGAACAGATAAAACAACAGAGATAAACATATAGCAAGAAATGAACAGAATGAACGCCAAATTTGGGGGCAGGGGTAGAAGTGTCTAAAAATCACTCAATTAAAATACTCCACTGCCGGGCACGGTGGCGCATGTCATACAGGCTTGAGTGCAGCTGAGACTAGGAATCACTTGAGTCTGTGGGTTCAAGACCCACCCGGGGCAACATAGCGAGACCTAGTCTCAAAAAATAACTGGGCGTGGTGGTGTGCGCTTGTAATCCCAGCTACCTGGGAAGCTGAGGCTGGGGATTGCTTGAGTTTGTGGTAGCCCAGGCAATGTGAGCCTGCAGTTCCCCGGGGAAAATAGTGAGACCTAGTCTCAAACAAACAAACAACAACAACAAAAAAGCCGATAATAAAAGTAATAGCTTCAGAGAGACTATTAGTGAACTTGGAAACACCTCAGGAATGAATCCATAAGGAAGCCATAAGAAGGTTACGAAGAGAAGTTTAAGTAAAAGAGATATTAATGGACATAATGGGTAGGATAAGAAGGTCTAAAATTGGTCTACTGAAATTCTAAAGGGAGAAAATGGAGAGACGCAATGATGAGGAGATACTTTTTCAAAACTGGAAAATAAGAAACACTGGTCCACAGATACAGGGAGATTCCCTCACCCACGCCTAGATCAACAGTAAAGATCCATCCTTTCTTAGATGGCGGAAGCCAAAGACAGAGGGAAGATCATGAGAGAAACAGAAAACAGCAGTGAATGAAAAAACAATTCAGCAGCAAGAGTGGGAGCAAGACCACAAGGTAATACCTCAAAGTGTCAAGAAGATAGTACTAACCTGGAATTTTCTACTCAGGGGGAACCATCTTTAAAATGTGGGATCAAATAGAGATATTTACATATAAATAAAATCTGAGAAAACATCAAGAAACCTGCTGTAAAGGAATAATTTTTTTTTTTTTTTGAGACTAGGTCTTGCTATTTTTGCCTGTGGAACCGCAGGCTCTCGTTGCCCGGGGTACCATAGACTCAAGCAATCCCCAGCCTCAGCTTCCCAGGTAGCTGGGATTACAGGCGCATGGCACCACGCCCAGCTATTTTTTTGGAACTAGGTCTCACTACAGGCCCCAGGCGGGACTCGAACCGCGATCCCTAGCCCCGGCCGCTTCATAGGCTGAAGCTTACAAGCACGAGCCACCGTGCCCGGCCACAGGAATAAATTTTAAGGGACAAAAAAGTCCCCAGTGGACAGCTGGGACACTAGAAAGACAAATACATAAAATGGTGGACATGTAGGCCAATGCAATACTCTCTGTACACACTAACAGTAGTATCCAGTTTATGATATTAAAAGCAGGACTGGACAAGAATGGTATTTACAACAGGAGAGATGAGATGAAAGTGTTCTAAAGTCTGTTTGGGAGGCGAGAATTCTACCACTGAACCACCAATGCCCCGCACTAAAGTCTGTTTGGGAGGAGACGAGACACTGTTCAACTTCTGAGTGTGAGGAGTTAAATATGCATGAGAAAATTTCAAGCAGTGACTCCAAATATACAAATTCCAAACAGGACAGAATAAAGTGAAAGGTGGAGGGAAAAGAAAAATAACAAACACAAGAGGGAAAAAGTTGATATAAATCAATAACCATGTAATTCGTGGACATTGAACTAAACTAAGTAAATAAGGAAAAGTCCCAGAGGCCAAAAACAAGGATGAAATTTGAAATGAAAGTGCTGAAGAGCATTTGAAGTCAAAAGGCCAAGCAGGAATCGGTAAACACTGGGGGCTGCAACCCTGGGGACTAATGGGAGAGAGAGGGGCTGTGAAGAGAAGGCCATGTCATGGGCCCAGGTAAGCAGCGAGTTGGGAGTAATGCTGTTGCCTCATCCCTGGAATGACCTGGAATGACTTCACCCGTGGAACAAAGTGCTAAACTCTCCAAGGTAACCTGTTGGTAATCAGAGCTATGGGTCGTCATGATTCCCTGTTCTTGAAAACTATTCTCTAGAGACATTTCACTGTAAGAATTAGACAAATATGCCCACTCTCACTTCTGTTTCCATTATGCTAGAAATCCTAGAGAACGTAGTCAGAAAAAGGAATGAGATAGGGATCGAAAAAAAAACGCAAAGTTATAATTGCAGGTGATGTTAGAATTTACCTAGAGAAATAAGCAAATGTCTAGGCAAATATAGGACTTAAGAGAATTTCTCAGGGTTGCTAGTTACAAGATCAACATACAAAAAGCCATGAGCTTTCTTTTGCAACAAAAATTTAAATGCTAGAAATAGAAAAAAATGACACCATTTACAATAGCGACCAAACAATGGGTTACCTAGATACAAAGCTATAGTTACAACTTTAGAAGTGATGATGTATTCACGGTAGTTGATATAAAAGACCTGAGTGACTGATAATACAAAGTATGTTCCTGAATCAAAAGTTGCAATTCAAAAGATATTAATCTCTGCAATGACATCATAAAATCAATACAGTGCTAATAAAGATTCCAAAAGGAATTTCCCCACCTCGGCCTCCTGTCTTCCTGTTCGGGGATGGTGTCCATCCACCACTGTGCTTTCTGACTCACGACTCTCAAAGGTCCTATGACTCATGCAGAGAGAAGTAAGCCCAGCCCTTGCCTGGTCTCACCGTGTCCAGTTCCGATTCCAAGCTGCAGTTTTTGATTTGTGGGAACAACTCGCCATATTTGTCCGGGAAGGCAGATGCTAAGTAGCTCTTCATCTGCTCCAGGTTGCTGGCAGTCAGAAAGCCATCTTCAAGGTCAAACGCATTGGTCAGAAGTAGGATCACCCTGCAGAACAGGACACGTTGGCCTTTACTGACGGAAGAGCTGTGTCATCACACCTTCTGGGACCCAGAAGTCTCTCTTCCACTTTTGCTTTCTTGGTCAGGTGATCGCCAGTAAA
Source organism: Uropsilus gracilis (assembly GCA_004024945.1). Lineage (NCBI taxonomy): Eukaryota > Metazoa > Chordata > Mammalia > Eulipotyphla > Talpidae > Uropsilus > Uropsilus gracilis. Next base: position 106,373 of record PVHY01002566.1, read on the forward strand.
GGAGATCTGCTGGCTTTCTGCAGGGCAGGGTGGTTCTGAATGGTCTAAAGTAGCCTCAAATATGTGACAAAAGAGTCAGAACCCACTCAGCTATGCTGCCTTAACCTCTAGGCTAGCATAGTCCAGAAGAACTCTGCGGTGATGGAAATGTTCTGCAGCTGTGCCGACCACTGTGATCCCTGCTGATCACATGTGGCCACTGAACACTTGACTTTGGCTAAGCAGCAGAGGAACCAACTTAAATCAGTTAAATCCAGTGGAAACAAACAACCTTTATTTACGGAAGATTAAACTAAAATCTAAATTCATCTACATTTAAATTTGGAGACAGCCCCCTGTGGCTAGTGACTTGTGCAATGGACAGCCCAGCTTCTGGAGATGTTTTTAGATTTTGGGTAAAGGGTCTCAAATTCAGTGGCTCAGTTAGGGAGTTCTTGTTACTTCTGAGGAGAACAGAAGAATCTCGGGTTTTCTGTCGAGTGCTCTATGGCGTTAGGTGCTTTGAAGACATGAAGTTGCCTAGATCATTTGGGCAGCCTCTGACCTGCTGGAGAGGTCACCGAATGGTAGTGGTGGGGAGCCAGACTTGGACCCTGGATGGAGAGCTGAAACCAGGTGCTCCCTGCCCCCACCCTTGAGTTCTCAGTCTCTACCTCCCTCAGCTCAGTTTTAGAACCTCACCTCCCACCATGAGGCCAGCAGCTCCCCAGGTCACCTGTCTTACTTGTTCAAGCAACTTTCATAGTTGAAGGTGGCCTTGAAGCCGTAGATGGAGAAGGTCACGATGCTGGCGAATATGGAGGTGGAGCTGTTGATGAGGGACACAATGATGGCATGCTTCTGGCAGTTGTTAGAGGGTTCGTTGTAGCTGGCAAAGGCGATCAGACTGCCAAACCCCAGGCCGAGGGAGAAAAAGATCTGCGTGGCAGCATTGATCCAGGCCTTGGGGTTGGCCAGCTGCTCCATCTGGAAAGCCAGCAGGGACACTCAGACCAGCAGAAGGCGGAGGCCCAGGGGATCTAGCCTGAGGCACACAGCCATTCAGAGGCTGGCTGGGCCACAGCCCCTGGTCAGCACCTGTCCACTCCCCAGTAGGTGAAACATACCCCTTTCTTGTGTTATACCCTCCACAGCTGATCACCCACAAGAGATATGTTATTGAAAAGGGCAGGGGCTCGGCCGGGCATGGTGGTGCATGCCTGTAAGCGACAGCCTAGGAAGCCGTGGCGGGGACCGGGGATCACCATTTGAGTCTGCTTGGGGAAATGTAGTGAGACCTAGTTCCAAAAAAATAGCTGGGCGTGGTGGCACGCGCCTGTAATCCCAGCTACCTGGGAAGCTGAGGCTGGGGATTGCTTGAGTCTGATGTATACCAGGCAACGTGAGCCTGCGGTTTGAAAGCACAGGGGCAAACAGTTCAGAGAGGGATTGAACCTCTGATCCAGGCCCACGCACCTCAGAGGGCCTGGACCTCCAGAGACAGATGCAGTGTGACCTGGCAGAGGTGGTGTGGACCTGGGCCTACATTAGGGGATATTTGGAATGTATGGGTGGGCGGGGGGGCATTTGAGGAGGGGCGACCATTGTCATTTCGTTTCCAGATCCCAGATTTGCTAAATGAACTTCTTTTTGTCCCAAAGGCAGTAGTGGCTCCTGCTGTGGATACAAGGGGAGACTGGGCAGGATCATGGAAAGCCCTGTGGGGTGTGGATGTGGTCCTGGAAGCTTGTACGCAGCATGGTAAGCTGGCTAGGGTGGCTTCTGAGTGAGACTTAGGGCCTGGAGGCCTCACGGGGCAGCCATCAGTTGGGGTGTGGAAGACAAGATGTGAATGAAAGACTAATGCCCCAGAAGTCCCAGCACTTGGGACTGCCTGTCTGGGGAGGTGATCTAGTACTAACAGGTAACCCACATCCCTCCCACAGTCCAGTGAAGACACACATGTGCATGTACGTGTGTATATATACATACGCGTGCATACATACACACTACAGCACTCACCCAGACTGTTTCCCCCCTTTTCACCCATACCCAGGGCGAAAGGATGCCCCCAGGACCCTCTCCCTCTTGCCTGTACCTTAGGAGTGAACATGTACATCAGGCCATTGGTGGCTCCGTGGAGTGTGAGGCCCCTGATCAGGTAGATGATGAGCACACAGTAGGGCAGCGATGCTGTGAAATACACCACCTGTAGGCACCAGAGGACACAGTCAGCTTCCTGGGGATGTGACAACTGCAGATTCTTAGCCCAGGACAGGTTGCCACGGGAATGCCACACTCTGGGGTGTGATAGGCTCCTGAGAGGTGGAAAGGGCATGGAGATCCCTGGTCAGACACAGGCTCTGAGATGGGTTGGAGAAAGGGGGTGGTGATAGGACATCACTTCTAGGTGTTTGCCCATGGCTGCCACCTGGAAGAGCTTTCATTCAGTAGAGAGCAGGAAACAGGTCACACTCCTTGCTGCAACAAGACCTTATTGCAGAAAGGAGTGAGCTGTCCGCAAAATGTACCCAGCACATTAACATGTTTAAATTGTTAGATAAAGAAAGAGTGTAAAAGAAAAAGGTGGGCAAGCCGGTGGGAGGAACTCACAGGAAAGGCCTGCCCCCGGAATCCGGAGGGTAAGGTGACCCAGCGCCTTCATGCCCAGACTTCCCTGAGCTGGAGCAGGAAGCACCAGCACGTCCATGGTCTAAGTCTCTAATGGAAGAAAGTCTCAGGGGACTGTAAGAAGAACACATCTTGCCAAGACTGGGGCCTGAGGGAGGTTTGGCTATGGATGCTGTAAAGGGAAGCAGTGAGGTGCGCTACTGGGGATGACATTTATAGTGAATACAGTAGAGCCAAGGTTTGACGTGTGGCAAAGATCTCATTTCCATGGGCTTTAAAATTGCATAGTGAATTCTTTTTTTTTTTTTTTTTTTGGTCAACTAAATTTTTTTTTTGCTGACATGCATCTCAAGTTCAGTGATGTTTTATCTTTGATCTTCATGGTGGCTTTGGCAGTAGCCTTTCATTCTTGAATATTCTTTCACAAATTCTCACAATACAGGCTTTGCAGGGTTTATATGTCCACATAGGCACTATGGGGTCCCCAAAAGGGGGCTTGCTTCTGCCCCCCAGGGGAGCTAGAAGATGGCTGGATAGGGACCCAGCCTCAACTTTTGGGAGAAGCCATTTCTGACCAAACTACAAAAATTCTTGGAGGAAAGGGGAGAAGGTCAGGACAGGGCTATAGTCTTTAATAAACTGAGTCCCCTGAAACAGAGCTTTGGGTCACCTCTGTCATGCAGTGGGATGGGAATAAGTGAGTTTTCATGATATGACATGCCCCTTGATAGCATGTTTATAAGAGATGGCCTTGTAAAAAGTCTCCAAATTTCAGAAGTTGCCCTCAGCTCTTTTGGATAATGGTCAGAATAATCTGGTAAAAACATGTAGCGGAAACATTTTATGGGACAGAGTCAGTTGCTGTAGACTCTACGCTCACCCAGAAGGGGCACCATCAGGGCTACGATACCATCCTCATAGGGGCTTGGAAACCAAAAACAAACATCCCACCAGTTGGTGCTCAGGCTGTGAAGGGAGCCTGGGCACTTGGATGACGCTTGTTCTGATGCTTCAAGCAAGGCAAGGTGGGGCTGGAGGAGGCAGCTCGGGAGGCCAAGAGGGTGAGGACAGGTGAACTCTTAGGACCCTCAGACAGGAAAAGGTGAGATTAAGTCTTGAAGAACGTGGAGAGAGCAAACAAGAGTCACCAAACAGAGACACAGGGAAGCCCTGGGGTGAAGTTAGGCCTAGCCTGACTGTCTTCTCTCACTGGTACCCGTGGGCAGGCTGCTTCACCTGTCTCTGTCTCAGGTGAGTGGGATCATGAATCTACCACGAAGGGCTGTTGCAAGATTGAGACCTGTGTGTGGCTCACACATGTGGATCCACGATGAGGAGTGACAGGCCAGCACCTGCTGAGGCTAGAGCAAGGTGGCAAGAGACAGAAAAACCAAGGAAACCTGCTGCAAGTGCAGATTAAAGTTACAGGAGTGGCTGCGTGCCAGCAGGAGTGTAAACCTGAGCCTGCACAGAGGGAAAAGGTTTATCAACTAGGCCTGACAGGTCTGAAGGAGCATTGGAGGCTGCATGGTGTAGTTTCTCAAACCAGGCTGCATGTTGGCATTGGTTGGGGAACTCTGAAAATGCTTGTGGTCAGAGAGCAGTCCACACCTATAGCTCCAGAATCCAAGGGACCGGGCAGGGAAGTTCAGGAGACAGCAGAGCCGCATCCAGGGTGTCTTGGGGATACCTGCGGTCATTTGGACTTGTAAGGAAGGGGAATTTCACTATCTGGTTGCTTGGCACTACTCAGGGAGCATGGGTTTGAAATGTATATAGAAATGGTTGTCTTTTTAGGTGTAAGGAACATCCTTGTTTCAAGACGTAGGCTTGCAACTTTAAGCACCTCTGGTCACGTGGTTGGAGAATCATACCAGCAACAGCACCTGTGCTGGGCTCCCAGCTACTTCCGTCTCCTGATGCAGAAAGAAATGGTCTCCTGGCCCATGCAGGGGTGGAGGCTGCTGCTGCCCGTCCCCTCCCACGCTGCTGCCCCTGCCCCTGGGCGTGCACCCCACCTTGCCAGTAGACTCGGTGCCTCGTAGGATGCACAGGTACACCACGAGCCAAGCCAGGAGAAGGCAGAGCGCTGGCTCCCACTGCACACCCCCATTCTCTTGGATGGACGGCGAGATGTTGAGGGTCTTCCGGTACCAGAAGTACTGCGTGGACGAAGCCTTCTCACACTCCTCGTCCAGTCCTGTGTGGTTGCTGTTCAGGGGACAGACAGACCACGGCAGAGGATCCTTTGGGAGTCAAATGAACATTACACAGAGAGGTGAGGGCTGAGGCCACATGTCACAGGGGGGACATGGGGAGGTGGCCCTGATAGGAGGCTCTTAGAAGAGAAGGGAGCTGACCCCCAAAAGGCAGGAGGCCAGGGCACCTGAAGGCAGCCAGGGAATCAGAGAGTTATCAGGAGGTGCGCATGGGGCTTGGGAATGGAAGGGGCCGGGAGAGGTCTGGAGGAGGGGACTCCATGCTTCCTGCAATCCCACAGGTGTTTGAAACTACAGAACTCTGTTGTGTGTCAAGCAGACAATGGCCATCTGCATGGAGCCAAGGGGCTCAGGCTCAATATCTGTGGCCAGTAGCCTGGGTGGTCAGAACTCGGTCACTAACCACCAGCTTCCCCAGTGTGTGTTCTCTCAGGACTAGCCAGACCAGGCCACATATGCTCCTTAGATCAACCCCAGAGTCAACAAGCCCGGAGCGTCCTGTCCCCACAGCACCAACCATGTCCCTGCAGGCCACTCCCCCGTCCTTCTTTACCCTAACAACGCTTTCCTATTCAACCCCAGCCTGGAGTCTCTACCAAGTGTAAGTGATGCTGCAGATTCCCTTCCCATCATAAGCGTTGAACAAATAGCCTCTGCTTGTTCTCATCAGGAGGCCTTTGCTTATTTCTACAAGTCCCCGAGCCAGCAAGCCAGAGCTGCCAACATCTGCCCTCACCGAATCACGGTAAAGACAGGCACGTCTTACAACAGACTCAGGTTTGGGAGTCAGAAGAGGATGAGGTTCAATCTCCCCACAGCCATCTTGTCATCTAGGACAGAGGGAACCTATGCTGGTCACTCCCTTGGACCTGAGTCAGACCACACTCTCTCACTCAGCATCAAAAGAGCCTAAATAGTACAACGACCTTGACCCAAGGCCAAGCACTAAGCAGAGTTACTAAGCTGAGGGGTGGATTTTAACCACCTCTCTCTGCCAAGAGTAGCCTCACACTTACAGTTTTATGTACACCTGGCTTCTAGGAACCTAGACTTCATTAGACAAAACTCTGCACGGGTAGAAGTGAGTCTGGCCCCACTGGGTTCAGTTCTGTATTTCAAGGAAACAGAACAGAAACCCTGATGGGACTGAGCCACCCTGCCAGGGAGCAGCTGGCTGGGACCTGGACATCCCCACAGTGCTGGGGATTGTGCTGGGGGAACCCCTGGCAGCAATCAGGAGTCCCTTGTCCACTGGAATTTGACCCAGAACATATATAAAGGTGGCCACAAACACTTCTTCCACAGGGGTGTCATCTGCTCCGGCTCTTCCTAGTATAGCCTGTGGCTTGTGGTGTGACCAGAAGCAAGCAGGAAGTGACACTGGATGACATCAGTTGCTCGTCTTGGCCTCTTGGAACCAGCTGTCAGATAAGCTGCTGGGGCAAGACTGCTGAGTGATGTTGACTCAGGGCAAGGAAGGCCGTGAAGTAGGATGGAAGGTTGTGGGGGGAGCCAGGTGTCCGGGGACAACCTGCACCAAGGCCTGTCAGGCAGAAGGGCCCCTTGAGGTCATGAAACCCAGGGGAGACCCAGCCCACAGCCCCTCAGTCATTTACCCAGTCCAAGTGGCTCACTGGACCATGGCAGTTGCCTCTGGTTAACCCAGTTCCCAACTTGGTGACTTGACTGAACCACTGAGGAAAAGTGGGGACTTTAAAAACACCATGTCCAAGCTGGGCGTGGTGGTCTGTACCTGTAATCCCAGCACTGGGAGGCTGAGGCCAGGGATCGCTTGAGTCCATGGCTTTGAGATTACCCCAGGGAACATAGTGAGACCTAGTCTAGAAAAAATAGCTGGGCGTGGTGGTGTGTACCTGTAATCCCAGCTACCTGGGAGGCTGAGGCTAGGGATCACTTGACTCCTTGGGCTTAGGACTACCCCAGGCAACACAGCAAGACCTACTCTCTAAAAATAAATAAACAAATAAATCAAAACACCATGCCCAGGTGTACCCCAGTGACTCTGACTTCATTGGTGAGGGGTGGGGCCTGAGTTAGGAGTTTTAAAAGCTCCCCCAAGTGATTCCAGGGTGCAGCCAGGTGGAGCAGCTGGAGAGTAGGGATGGGAGGGTGGTTAAGCTTGGTTCCCAGCGCCCTGCCTCTCCTCTGAGTCTGCCTTTGAAACAGCCTGCAGGGCTCCTACTGGTTAGGCCTCAGGCTGGGAAGCCAGCCTGGGAGTGGGATGGACAAGAGCACACAGACTCTTGTGTCCAGTCTCACAGCTACTCCAGTCCCCAGTGCCACCGGGCTGTGGTGAGGATTACATGAGCAAATACTTTTGTAGAGTCTGCTGATTCCCCGGCCAGAGCAAGTGTGAGTACCACCTGCTGCTGTGTTCCCACCATGGCTACGTGACAGCCGCAGAGGAGGGCCTTGGGCACAGCGACAGAGGGCCACATGCCTGTGAAGGGCGGAAGGAACGGTCAAGTAATTTTCAGGAATTGCTGGCCCTCACACTTCTGAAGGTTAGAAAAGATGCCCCCTTTCTTGAGACACTTTATTTTACCTTTGGGAAGTGGTAAACTTAGTTTGATTTTTTCCAGGACAGGATACATTGCTTCTACTTTTGAAAAATTATCTTCGTAAGTATACACATCTGTAATGCCTGCAACACATAGGCAACCCTTTCGCTGGAGTGGAGTTAGGCGGTGCACAGCCAAACCTGCACAGAAGCCACCAAGCTGGAGAGTAAGAGAAGCACCCTGTTTCTATTCAGAAAGCTGGGGAGAGGCGGTGATGGCCAGTCTCCATGAACTTCTAGCCAAGCTGGGAGGAGCTGGTAGGCTGCAGCTAAGCTCTTGAGTTAAGGGCAGATCATCCTTCCTGTCAGGGGGGTTTTCTGATGGGGTGACCTGGGTGGGGTTTATTGGTCAGCCAAAGCCAGAAGTGGCATCTCCCAGGCGTACATGCCTAGTTCCGATTATTGAGGTAATTCAGGCCAGCACTCCTCAGAGTGCCAATGGTTCAAGGTGGTGCCTGTGCATCCCGAGAGTCAGTCCACAGTCCATGGCCAGCCCTGCCTTGCCTTTGTCCCATAAAAGGCTGACTCAGTGGCAAAGGCATCTTTGCCCAGTTAGCTTCTGTCTCCTCCCCCTTTTCCCATGTGGGAAGAGACTGAGAAGGAGGAGGCTGCTGGAAGGTGAACAGGAGCAGTGAGGAGTATGGTCCCTGAGAGCAAAAGATAAACTTCAAGGAAAAGAAACGATTGTGGGAAATTCCTCTTGCGGAAACAAACAAACAAACAAAAAACAAAACCCACATTTCATTGAGGGGTTAGGGTTCTTCTCTACGATTTTCAATCCCTTCCATATTTTCTAAAGAAATATGGTTGTGATTATAATCAGAAACACATGTGGGAATACTCTCTGTTGTGTTTCATGGGGAGACAATAAGAACATTTGGTCCATAGGGAAAAGGAGGGTCTTGACCTGGAGTCAGATCTGGAAGGACAAGTGTCAGAAGGGGGCGAATGGAGAGAAGGAGGCAAGGAAGTGACTTTCTTGTTATGGTAGAGTCCTCCCAATCAGCTCTCTCCACAGATTTCCTCCTGCCCATTATGCTGTGGTTCTTAATATTCTGGGGGTCACATCCTTCCCAACGAAAGCTGTGTACCTACTCCCCACATGTGTATATTCCCACGCGTGCACACTCACAATTGTGCTCAATCTGACTCACAATTCCAAGGGCCCAAGGAGCCCAGGTTCAGAAGCCCCCAACTTGGCCTGGGGTACTTGACCTCCAGCCAGCCCTTGACACCACTTCTTGGTCCCTCTGAAGCCAAAGCCCTCAACCTCCATCTCGCCTGTGCATGGGTGCCCTGCTCTCTTCCTTGCCTGAGCCCCTCTGCTGTGGCGTGGACGCCTCTCACCTGGAAGGAATGGAAGAGGTACCAGAAGGCCCAGGCATTGATGACATTGTAGTACATGGAGAGGAAGAAGGACACCACCACGCTGGCAACACCTGCAAGGAAGCAGAGGGGCACTGAGGAAGCTCTTCTCCCACTGTCCAGTGGCACTGGCCCTGTCCAGCATGAGTTTCAGGACCTACAGGCAGTGACTGCCCAGGTGGAAAAAACCTATTTCTGGAGAGCTGAGAGGGTTAAGGAGGTGCCCGTGAGCACTTTCTAAAGGTCTGTCTCTGTTTTCAACTTCTCTCCCCAGTTTCTGGGAGAGAAGGTTGGTGAGTCTTTGAAATCTAAGTGCCAGGTGTGGTGCTAAGTATTTCATGCAATTTAAGTCCTGGCAATGAAGCTATGACGTGGGTATTGCGTTCCTCATTTCACAGAGAACACTGAGTTGCCAGTTGCAGCACTTGTGCCAGGCCACTGGGCTGGCAGTGAGTGGCAGAATGAGGAAGGAAACCAAGTGTCAGAAGCACTGTCCCTGCCAAGTACCCCCACAACATCAGAGCTCAGGTCACCCATCCCTGCTCCTCTAGGCATCCCCCTGCCTGGTGGTGCAGGGAGCAGGGTTGTGAGGAGGAGGAGGGTCAGGAGTGTACGGGAGGGGCTACCCCTGCTGGATGAGGTTGTCCAGGGTGGGGCTCTCCAGGGCATCTGGGTAACTGTTAGAAGCTGGCATGGTGGGAGTCTGGATATCACTGTATCTGCAGGGGTTACAGGCCTAGACCTAAAGCCAGTTCAAGGGCTGCTTGTTAAACATTGACCAGCACCCCAACTGACACAAACCTCTGGTATCTTCCCTATTACACAACAGATGCTACCTCAGAGAAGCCCTCTGGGATTGCTTGCTTGGGCAGATTGTAGAACCACTCACCTCCATGTTAAAAATTAATAGCCTTTCAAAATAAGGAGAATGTTTGGGTTTAGAGATAGTTCCTGAGGCCCCAGTTCTTGTGTGGCCAAGATCAGGCCACATGCGCGTTTACCCCTTTGCTCCCGAGACATCACTCTTGGGACGTCACTCCTGTCTGGTGCAGAAGGGCTGAGCAGAGCAGACTGAGGCCATGGCTGGTCAGCGCTCCTCCTGCCGCAGAGGCAGCCCTGGGGTCTGAGGCTGCCCGGGCAGGTGAGGCATCTCCCACAGGTGCTGAGACAAGGGAGGAGAGGTGGTCTAAGGCAGCTCTCCTCAGCTTCCCCACACTGGAGACACTGAGCCATTGAGGGCCCCACCCCCACCTCTCAGTGGCGTGATGAAGGTTAAGTAAGTTCATGCACACACAGGCTAGCACCTGGCACACAGTAGGTGCTCCCTAAAAAAAAAAAAAAGAGGGCGTGGCTATGTGAATTCCCAGAATGGGGTAAGCAAGGACACTGCGTTACTGTTGGGCAGTTATTACCCTGTCACAGAGGGGCGAAAGGAGGCTCAGAGAAGAAGCAATGTGATATCAGTTCCCAAGGGTTGCAGCCCCCCTTTCTCATCACCCTGTAGGCAAGAAACCAGGCCCTCTTTGTATTTGAGAGCATCCCTTCCACCCCACTGAAGGACTCTCTCTGAGGCCTCCTGCTTGCCCCTTCCTCTGGCAGCTCACCCACACTGGCCAGGATACAGTTGGGGATCTCCATAGGGAAGAGGACTGGGGAGCACGTCACATACCGACACCGCTGAGGTAGGGACTGATGGTCCTCCAGGCGCCGATGCTGCCCTGACGCATGCGCTGCCCCACTGCCAGTTCCAGGTACAGGAGTGGCATCCCCTCCACGATGAGCATGATGATGTAGGGCACGAGGAAGCTGCCTGCAAGTACCAGAGTCAAGAACCAGACCGTCACCAAAAGGCTTTACTCTATAATCTGTCCAGTTCCTGTGCAAACATCCTCCCATCCATCTTCCCTTCAGTCTTGCCATTTATACTTCTACCTTTCCACCCACCCCTCCTCCTAGCTTTCCACTCATCTTCTGTCCTGCTGACTCGACTTTTTCACCTTCTGATACATCCATCTTTCTGTCATTCTTCTTATCCATCTGTTATACCTCAATTTTCACCCATCCATCCGTCCGTCTGTCCGTCCATCCATCCATCCATCCATCCATCCATCCATCCATCCATCCATCCATCCATCCATCCACCCATCCATCCTTCAATCTTTCAATCTACTTCATTGTCTCTGTCCATCCATTGGTGGATGACATGCAGCTACACCAGTTATTGAAATCTACAACCACTTTCACTTCGAGTTTGCCATTCTCCTAAGATCCCTGAGTATCTTCCTCAATGCCTCAGCTGTTCTCCCCAACCTGACACCGAACCCTGGCTTCTCTCCACCATTTCATCATCTATTGTAATGGGAATGATTGCTCAGAGTCAGGAACATTCCATTGTTAATTATTTTGAAGATCACCCCTGACTCCATCCATCTATCTGCCAACCTCCACACTCTTGCTTCAGGCTTTTGGTACAGCCTCCACGGCAGGCCACAGGGTCTACTGAATAGCTATTTTACTAGCACTTCTTCCAGGCCATGTCCCATGCCTGGGAGATCAGCAGTCCTGCTTCCTGCCCTGAGGGAGCACCTGGAGAGGAATTTCAGTTGTCCAGGGCTCCAGAACACTTCTCCAGACTTACCATCTTTAGAGATGAGGCTGGCAGATCTTGGTGCATAAAGGTAGGGATACAAATATCTCCAAGAGGCAGAGCCCAGGCCTCCACCCCCTTTCACAGAGCATCTCTGTCATATACATATCTGTTCTGTGCAGTGACCGTTAGTCTCAAGTTTCGTTTTAATGAAGGGTACTATGACTAAAAAAAATTTCAAACCAGTGGTTCTCAAAGACCCATGTGCAGACAAATGTTCTTGCTGGTAGTGGGGTGCCAGGGAGTGTAAACGGGGCAACAGAAGCTCTCCCCACAATAGATACATGGAGAGAGGATGGCAGGCTGCCACCATGCGTCCAGCCCCATCACTAACTGAGTTCCGCTTCTCCTGTCTGTTTGGTTCCCTACTGCTCCACACCTCCTCAGCCAGCCCGCCCCCAGCTCCTGGCTGCTTGGCAGTGGACCTGAAAAAGGTTCAATGGGAGAAGAGTAATTAAAGTAAAACCCTGATTAAAGTAAAACCCTCATTAAAGCACAGTTGCAGGGATTGAGGGCTGCTCATAGGAGAAACTGGTTCTGAACATGTTATTGGCAAACGACAAAGTGTATATACCTATGTAAACTTTTAATGTTTAAAAAATGCCTCCACTGCCCATCAGTGCCACCCTTTATGCCTCTTCACCTAGCAGGATCTCACAAACATTCTGGTCCCACCATGCAGCTTTGCACTGCCCTTTAAATAGCTGCACAACAACCAGGAAAATGAGCTCAGAGTTCATTTCATCGGCACCGGACAGTTAGGCGTTTGCCAGTTTTCTGCCACCTAAACAAAGCAGGGGGGACAAAGCCTGACCCACGTGTTGGGTTCTTGCCTCAGGACAGAGATCCCAGAAGTAAAATGGTGGCAACCTTGGGCAGTGCAACGGGAGCTGTGCACATGGAAGAGCAGGCCCCACACGCCTGTTTGCAGTCCCAGGCTGTCCTCTCATGTCCCACTCTGCTTTGGTGACTCAGTGAGGCCCTGCTCCCTTCCTGCTCTGCAGAATTGGGTTTCAGCATGTTACTAGGCTCCTTTCAATATCAAGGAGTCTGAGAGGCTGTCAGGAGCTCCTATCCACAAAATAACTGACAACAAAGGGGGTGTTGACACAGTCTACATGGAGAACATTCAAACCCTGAGTGGTTATGAGCAAAGCTCATTTTCACTCAGAGTGTTAAACAGTAACCACGCGAGAGCTGGCAAGGTCCACAGAAGGCTTTTCTCTTTGACAGTCTCTGTCTGATGGCCTCCTGCCCATGAGAGTGGTGGCAATCCAAGGCCTAGTACCCAGGTGGGAGCATGGAGGCTTCTTAGCACTGCTCTTCAGTAACTTCTATTACCACTACCAACCATCCATTCAATCCCCTACCAACTCACAGCCCTTCCCCCCAACCAACCACATATTCAACCCTTCCCCACCCTATCTAAACAAACATACAATCCAGGTGAATTTGCATTTTAATCATAAATAACCACTGGTGCTAAAATCTAGGTGCAGATTCCCATCTCACACTTTGTACAAAAAAATTTCTCAAAATGGATCACAGACCTATATGTGGAACTATGAAATGTTTACAAGAAAACGTAGGAATAATTTTATGATCTTGGATTAGGCAAAGATTTCTTACAGGCAATGTCAAAAGCACTTTGAAAAGAATATATTGATAAATGTATACATTTTTTTATTTCATTATAAAATTTTGCTCTGTGAGACACTGCTAGGAAAATTAAAAGAAAAACTACAAACTGGGAGAAAACACTGGCAAAACAGATCTGACAGACTATGTACCTAGAATATACAAATGACTCAAAACTCAGAAAAGGAACTCATTCAAAAAATGTGAAATTTGAACAGTCCTTTCATCAAAGACAATAAATGAATGGTAAATTAGCATATGAAAAGGTGCTCAACATTAGTACTCATTAAGGAAATGCAAATTCACATTCATTCACCTAATAGAATGGCTAAAATAAGAAATGTTGATGATACCAAGTGCTCCCAAGGATTTGGAGGCAGTCCCATATGTGCCAGGGGAAATACAAAATAGTGCAGCCATGCTGGAAGTCAGGATGGCAGTTTCTTATAATGTCATGTGTCTACTTACTCTGTGAATCAGCAGTTATAGGTATTTACTCTAAAGACCTAAGAACTTTGTTTACACAAAAACCTATGATGAAGGTTTGTGGCAGCTCTATTTATGTTGTCAAAAACTGGAAATGACCTGATTGTGTTTCAATGAGTGAATGGAGAAATAAACTCTAGTATACTCAGACAGTGGAATAATAGATAATAAAAAGGAACAAACTTATGATCCTCAGTACTCAAGGATGAGTTTCCAAAGCACACATGTGGAAGATGCCAGATTCAGAAGTTTATTCATTATAGTATTGCCTTTACATGATGTTCTGGAAAAGGCAAAATTCCAGAACAGAAACTGAGCTGTGCTTGTGGGGGAGGAGGGTCTGACTATACGAAATGTGACTGTGGTCATGGTAACACACGCACTGGTTGCAGTCATGGAAACTTACAGAATAAAATGAGATAATTTTTCTACACATATCTCAATAAAAGAAAACTTTTATTTGGAAAAAAGTCACTAACTGACCTTTTCTCAAGTCTATCATTCCTCACATTCCATTTATGTAAAAATTCTGTTGTGGATTCTTTGCAGGGGTAGAGGATGGAGTAGGGGAGATGGGGCAACCCTGGCATCAAGGATAGACGCAGATAGGGGCCTAAAGAAGGGTGCATTTGTTCCCACATGTCTTGTGGGGCAAAACATGGGACATTAAATATCCTTTCCAGCTGCTCATGTGAATTCATGGGATGTATCCCATACCGGTGAATTTGGGAGACCTGGGACTTGCTTTGTCCAAATGGATGTGGGGAAAAAGACACTGTGTGAGTTCAGAAACCAGGCCTTGGGGCGCTTGCTGCTTCACCTTTACCCTCTTGAAGTGCAGGAGCTAAGATGCCAGGTAGGGAGGCAGGTGAAAGTTACCTGAGGATAAGCAGCCAAGAGGAGGAAAATCTAGGATCCCAGTCAATGGAGCACCAATCGCCAACACCTGAGGGCCTTACGGGCCAATGGACCTGCAGCCACACAAGGCAGGCCCCACAAAACCAGAAGAGGAAACGCCCAGCCCGCCCACAGCATTGTGAGAAATAACTCATTGTTTCAGCCAACTGCTTCGCCCCCTTCCCCAGCCCTTTATTCCTCTTTAGCATTTCCTAATACTTTAGTATCTCCTATAAGAAAGGATATTATGTCATATAACCCTATTGTAACAAGCAAAGTCAGGAAATTAACACTGATAACAGTACTACTATTTTATCTATAGCCCTTACTGGAATCGTGCCAATTATTATACCACTATCTGTTTTCTGGTCTCTGCTCCAGCTGGCAGCATTTCCTCTTCTAATTTTATGGGGCCTGCCTCGTGTGGCAGCAAGTCCACTGGCCTGGAAGCCCCCTCCAGCTCCTTGGTCCCCTTTCACCTGGGAAACTTTGTCTTTCATGATCTTGACACATCAGAAGTACTAGCCAGTCACCTGTGCACATTGTCCCTCACTGGGTTTTAGCAAAGACCTGGGTCTTCGCGTAGATGTACATTTTGTTGATTTGTTCCGTTCCTGGCCATGTTAACTTTGCTCACTGGGTTGGGTGAATCGCACCAGGCTTCTCCTTTGAGAGTCACTATTTTCCCCTTTGAAATGATTAGGAGTCTTCCAGGAGATATTTTGAGATGATATAACTGTCTTGTTTCTCATCAGACCTTTGCCTGCTAGTTTCACGTACACATGGCTGGAAGCAATGACTCTCTTCTTTGCAAAGCGGCAATGTCTAATTCCAATATTCCTTCTAAGTCCTTGGGTTTTTAGAGTGTTCTGTCATGCAGAAATAGATGACCGAAGCTCCTGTTCAGTGTGGCCAGCCGACCTGTGTGGAAGTCTGCCTTGCCCTGGTTGTGTGGGAGGGCAGTCACGAAAGGCAGGGGGCCAGCTCTTAACCTGGTAATTCTCACTCATCACCACCAAAATCAGCCCCTGCCATCACATCTCAGCTCCTCCTCCCTTCATACTGGTCATCTCCAGTCTGCCCTACACTGTCTCCCCCCCTCAGTTTATTCTCAGATCGCGTCACTCTTGGTTTCTTCCCCCCGACGAGGTCCCTCTTGGGTCTCCCCTTACACCTAGGATAACACCCACACTCCTTCTGGTGGCCTCTGAGGCTATGTGGGAGAGGACTTCTGTCTTCCTCTGGTCATCTCTGAGGTTCTATCTTCCTTTCCAAGGTGTGCACCTGCCTTGCTCACCGCAGTCACCAGCCCTTCCTACCAGCCCTGTCTCAGCAGGCTTGCCTTGCTATTCCCCTAGCCTGGACTACTGTCTGCAAAAGCCAGCTTCCTCAAGCAGCCTTCCGGGTCTACCTTCACAAAGAGTCCCCATCCCAGAGTTTAACTTCTTCCACCCCCCCCTTTTTTTTCTTCTTCTTCTAAATATTAAATAATTTATTTATATATAAATTTCACATCTTCGTGATCTCTGGGGCTCAACCCCCTCCCTGACCATTCCCACCCTGTCCTGCCCCCCCTCCCCAGAGCCCCAGAGTCTAACTTCTTATCCCACTAGAGTTTCCTTCAGATGTCTCACTCATGTGAAATAAATCGCACTTTTAGTTGTCCACTTGTGTCTGTCTCCCCCTGGCTTGTGGGCCCTTGCTGCCTGGTCTGCTCAGAACAAAGCTGGGCAGAGAGCAAAGCACAGTGAATGTTTATCGTATTCAGGAAGGAATCTTTCAGATCTCACAGAATCTTCCATCCAAATCTTCTTCTAGCAACCTCTCCAGATCACCCCAAACTAAGTTGAAGCTCCCCTCTCTCATCACAGTCTCAGCCTCTGTCTACCGCTCTGTGCATCCTCCCTTCCCTGAACAATTCTGAAGGGAGAGGTGGGTCTTCCTACTTCAGACCTTCTAATACAAGGCCTGGCATAGGTGTTCAGTATTTGTTGAATGGCTGGTGGTTAATCATTCCAGTGTTGGTTCTACTTGGGTGGGTGGATGAGTTTTGAGTTTATTGTGAGGAAAAAACTACGCTGAGATCTGGTAAAACCTATTATGTTGCTAAAATTGGTGTGTATTAAAATTTTTCATCTAAAGTTACTTTGAGCTACGGACTTTCTTTTGTATGTGTATTAGGTAAGACGTAGAGCAGACAAGTCTTACTCAAGATATCTGTCAGAAAGACTGATCCATCCAAAAAGTCATCAGACCTAGAATACACTATGATAAAATAATACACAATGATCAAAAGAAAAGAATCACTCCAAAGTAATGGAACAAATGTCCTCCTCTGAAATAAATTTGCTATGGGAAACAGAAGAAATTGCAATAATTTCTAGCATGTGGTCTTTGAAGTTTAAAGAAAAAAGTGTTGTTTTTTTTTTTAGACTAGGTCTCGCTATGTTGCCTGGGGTACCACGGACTCAAGCTATCCCCAGCCTCTACCTCCCAGGTAGCTGGGATTACAGGCGCATGCCACCACACCCAGCTATTTTTTGAGACTACATCTCGCTATGTTGCCCTGGGCAGGTCTTGAACCCACAGACTCAAGTGATTTCTAGTCTCAGCCTCCCTTCCTCAGATGGGATTAAGGCACGAGCCACTGTGCCTGGTGGAAAAAAGTTTGAAGAACAACAAAACTATGGGTTGAATTTAAAGCCAATGGAGGCAATATGTATAAGGCAACCTTGAAAAATTGTCTTGTAATCTAGAGAAAGAGGATAAAGAGGTGGAAACCATACAAAAGGAGGCGATGCATGGACTACACCCAAGCATTCACTCTGCCTCTAGTCAAAACCGAGGTGGCGAGAACGCTGTGGAGATATGGCAGCTGGAGCATGTGCAACTATCCCCTATGACACATCCCTACACACATCACTGAAAGGGCTTGCTCCTACTAGCACAATTGATGAGCACATATTTCCTATCTAGATTTTTTTTTGCATTTAATGAAACAAAAATTTTGTATAATAGCCTAAATTAAAGGACACCTAGGAACTAATTTAAAAGAAAAAATCTGGCTGCAGAGTTCTCTGCAGAATTGAAAATCTGAAAAACTCTTTTGGAACAGAAAAGCATTAATAGAATTTTGAGTAAAGACGACTGTGGCAAGTTCCCATGGGATAAAGAGGAAAGATGCTCAGATTTCGAATGTAAATCACCTATTTACTATTCCTGAAAAAATTGCAGATGAATTGCAGCCAATCAGTGCTGAATCTAAACACAAAGAACTCAAAAACTGAGTTGTGTTGCTAAAGAACTGCCTAGTAGTAAACAAGGTTAATTCTAAAAAAATGTACACTGCTGGTGGCAATGTAAACTAGTTGAACCACTATGGAAAGGGGTATGGAGGACCCTCAAGCTAATGAAAATGGATCTACCATTTGACCCAGCAATTGCTCTTCTGGGAATCTACCCAAAAGAGACCTCAATGTGGGTACAAAAGGACACCTGTACCCGGATGTTTACTGCAGCACAATTTATAATTGCAAGGTCATGGAAACAACCTAAATGCCCCCAAACAGAGGACTGGATGAAAAAATTGTGGTATATATACATGATGGAATATTACTCAT
>PVHY01002567.1:0-12971 GCA_004024945.1 Uropsilus gracilis
AAAAAAAAAAAAAAAAAAAAAAAAAAAAAAAAAAAAAAAAAAAAAAAAAAAAAAAAAAAAAAAAAAAGCAAAAACAACAACCCAAAAAACAATTCAGAAAGTAACTATACTGAGGCCAGATTCTCTTTTGTATTCTTGTTGCCAAATACACCTTTTCCTAGTTAATTTTCTCCATTGCCCCAGATGATTGAACAGAGACTGTAAGTTTTAATCAGTTAAGGAAGCAAAACTTTACTGTGCAAATTGCATCACTATTCATTGAGGAGGGAATGACTTGTTGATAGAACTTGGCTTTGTAAATACTACTGGTTTATGTTTTATATCACTTGGACTTTGTGTACTATTTTGATAGACTATAGCGAAAAGGGGGAGTAAGAAAAACCATCCAGTGGGAGATGACTAAGATCTGATTAAACATTCAGCTGGAGAGAGACTTGAGTGAATCCAGGTGATGTTTATAGAGTGTCAGAAAGGGAGAATGTTATGCCATCTGGTGTGAGAGCATGTAAACGTATATAAATCAATCTCTGTAATGATAATTAATACAGAGTCGATAAATGACATAATTGAAGCACTGGTTGGGCTACATCATAGAGTTAAATAGCTTCAAAGAGAGCGCTGATTAAAGCCATTACAATTTATAAAACATTCTTCATCTTAAGAAAGCATCTTGATGAGATTTAACATGAACATTTTTGTAATCAGAGGGCTAGCTTAAAACATTCAGAGCAGAGGTGAAATGTCTTAAGAGGTTTATTTTGGATCATTTTTGAAAGCCAGTTATTCTCAGAGAGTAGAAAACCCTTTCCCCCCACCTTAGTTTTTTAATGGGAAAAAAATTAATGCTGCATATTTCACACTTAGACAGTCTTAGATTTTTGATGTCCTGGTGGTTTGGTTTTTGGGTGTGACCTTAGGATAATTACCTATCAAGTTTGATTTAAATTGTCTTGAAATTTTGTTGTGATTGGGGTAATTACAAAATACAGAAAATACCACCAAGACTCAAATTGTTACAACCTGGCCAGCCTCGATTAGTAGGCTTTTTCCTTCATTGTTTAGTTTAGGCTTCATTCACGCTGAGCCTCAAAACAGATGCATAGTCATCAAGTGGAGTGCCAGCCCTCATGATTCATGCAGGTACAGAACACTGTGCTCCCATGCCAGGCAAAGCAAAAAGACCTACATGGACCATTGCAATTTTTTTTTCTTGTCATCTTCCCCCCAACCCCCGATTTTTGAAAGGCAGATTCTTCGTTTAAACTTCTTTGTTGGAAACTCCAAAATGTTCTCTAATCAATAACTTATTACTTTTTCAGGTAGTGTGGCAAGCACACTACCTCATCATGATAGACCCAGCTGGTGTGCTCCAGAACCTGGATGCTGGAGTATTGGTATCTGGGTTTCCCTTCAGCAACTTGCCAGATATGTGACCTTGAGAAATTGTATAAACTCACTGTAGCTTTATCTGTGAAATAGGGAGAAATACCCGTATCTTCTTCCTAATGGTTTGTGAGGATTAAATGAGATGTTATTATTACCTGATCTCTAGTTATTTTTACACTAATAAAGGATTTTTATTTTTTTATAATTTGTTTAATTTTTTTCTCACAGTTTGTAATCTGCATAGTTCTCCCACTGCCATATCACCCATGAATAATTAGTAATTTTCCTTGTGTTCATCCCTCCCCTGTCTTCCCACCTCTCTCCCGCACCATTGCTGTGTGCTTCAGTTCTATGGTCAGCTTGTTTTGACTTTTTCTGTCCTTTTGTTTGATTTATCTGTATTCACATTAAGTGAGAGCATCTGGTGTTTATCTTTTTTCTTCTGACTATTTTTAACTAGCATGATCCCTTCCTGCTCTATCTATGTGACTGCAAATGATATACATTTTTTCATTACTGAATAATATTCCATTGTGTAAACATACCACAGCTTTTTGAGCCATTTATCTGTTTTGGGCATTTAGGTTGTTCCCACTGAAATATGTAAATATTGCTGCAGTAAATATAAGTGTGCAAGTTTCCTTTTGAGTTCCTTTTTGTGTCCTTAGGGTAGATTCCTAGAAGTGGAATTATAGGCTCATGTGTCAGATCCATGTTTAGTGTTCTAAGAAACCTCTACACAGCATTCTTTGAACTAGTTTACAATCTCACCAGCAATGTGAAAGGGCTCCTTTATCTCCATATTCTCGCTAGCATTTGTTGTTCCTTTTTTTTCCTTTTAAATGTAGGCCATTCTCACTGGTGTGAGATGGTATCTCCTTGTGGTTTTGATTTTCCCTGTGGATTTGCATTTCCCTGATATTTA
Source organism: Uropsilus gracilis (assembly GCA_004024945.1). Taxonomy (NCBI): domain Eukaryota; kingdom Metazoa; phylum Chordata; class Mammalia; order Eulipotyphla; family Talpidae; genus Uropsilus; species Uropsilus gracilis. Next base: position 2,312 of record PVHY01002567.1, read on the forward strand.
ATGGTGTTCATCATTTTCCCCACATGCCTGTTGACCTTTGCATTTCTTCTTTGGTGAAGTATTTTTTAGTTCTTTTTCCAATTTTTTTTTGATTGGATTGTTTGCTATGCTGTGTAAGATATTTGTAGATCTTTGCTATTAGTCCCTAATCCATTCTCTACTATTCTACCAAAAGTAATTTACAGATTCAGTGCAACTCACATTCTTCAACAAAATTAAAAAAAAATACTATTGAAATTTATATGGAACCACAGCACCCTCAAATAGTGAAAGCTTTCCTGACTAAATGGGGGAAGAATAGAGGCATTACAATCTTAGATTTCGGACAATACTACAAAGTCATTATAATAAAAACAGCATGACATTGGAACAAAAGTAGACACACAAATCAATGAAATTGAATAGAAAACGCAGAAAACACACACACATACATGGTCAACTAATTTACAATAAAGGAATAGATAATGTACACTAGAATAAGGAAAGCCTTTTTAATAAGTGGTGATGGAAAAACCTGACAGCAACATGCAAAAAAAAAAAAAAGTGAAACTAGACTATGATCTCATACCACATATAAAATCATTTCAAAATGTATTAAAACTTGAATGTAAAACCTGACACCATGAAATATGTAATAATTTTTCCTACATGTAAATGCTATCATTTATATATACATATATATATTCTTGTTAATGATTTCATATCATTAACAAGTATATAAAAGAGTGTATATAAAAGAGGAAAGAAGGGAGAAAAGTGTGGAGTTAGGGAGGGAGGAAAGTAAGGAAGAAAAGGAAGACTGGAAGGAAGAAAAGAAGAGAAAGAAGAAAGTTAAATCCATATCATTGTGCTAATTGGTGAATTAGGATTGGTAAAACCAGTTGTACCCATCTGGTTGGGAGATAATCCCTAATATCACATTGTCACTTTGATTTCCCTGTTTAGTTTCTCTAAAGTCTTTTGGGGGTTAGTGTTTACTAGTTTGTGTCTCTTTCTAGATTGGAATTTCTCCTGGAACAGTCTGTGTTTTACTCATCTTCATGCCTGGGACTGTGCACAATGCCTGGCACATAGTAAGTGTGCCAGAGTAAGTGAATAAGAACTTGAGGCAGCTTGTCAGGTTTGCTAACATGTAAATTGAAGGTGTCACCATTTCACACTCTTAGAAGTTGAATAATAATATAGATGAGGTACCTAACCTTTTGAATTGCTACTTATCAAAAATAGAATCTCTGGAATCTGAGAGGAGACTATATAGTTATGTAAATTTTGGTTAAAGTATTGCAAACTGCATATTACTATGGTGCTTTGTGAGGCTGCTATAATTAATGGTCTGTTTGCATTCTTAGTACAGACTGTCATTTTTCAGCTGCTTATACCCTTGATATAAAAATTTATTCTTGGCTGCTATTTTGCATTCATAATTAAAAAAAAATATATAAATGTTCACCTTCTATTTCCCATCTTTCTGATTATCAAAAGCTTACGGAGTCACATCACCATGGCTTGTTTTTCTGAATCTCTAGGGGTAAAAAGAAATTAATGCATTCTGAATTCAGCTTCAGGATTATGACAGTACTATTTGCTAAAGCAGTACCCTTTGAAAAATGTCTAATGTAGCATATGGACCAAAACAAATCCTGAATGTTTTCCAGTGTCTTTTTGACTATTGTATATGCTTTTGTTTACTCTTTTTCTCTCGCTCTCCCCCCATTTTTCTCCCCCTTCCTGCCCTTTTCTTCTCTCTTTCTCATCAGATAAAGATGACTGTTAACATACTCTTGCTTGCAATCACAAGACTGGATTTTTTTCATTCCTTGAAGACAGTAACAATCTGAAGTTCTACCAGAGAGATTTGGAGACAAAGAAACCTAACAATATAGACAGTGAGTAGAATCAGACATACCTAGATTCAAATGCAGCTTTGCCTTTAAAGGTGGCATGACCATATATGCATAACTTCACCATTCTGAACCCTTTCTAAATTTGTAACATGGGGAGAATATTGTTTACCTTATGAAGTTCTTGAGAGAATTAGAGATCAAGCTCTAAAGACCTGACACATGGGAAGCAATCAATGAATTATAGTTGACATCTTGATCAGGGCTATTATCATTATCTTCATTAGATAATGATAGAAACCTATCAGCTAGGTTGAAACAAACTAACATCTTAAAAAGAAGCAGTTCCAGATCTGTGCTGGGTAGGAATTATAGAGACATAGATGTTGTTTATATCCTGATTTCAAGGATTCACTCTTGTCATCTCCCTCAGTCTTTGGTTGAAAACTCAGCCCTTAGTCTTTTCTGTCCTCCATGGCCTCAGGCTGAGTTCATGATCCTGATCTTGCATGTAATATCAAAGATGTGGTGACTCAGACCAGTGATTGATGGCCAGCTGACCAAGATGGAGCAAGCATTCTATTTTAAACACCCCACAAGCTATTTTCTACCTTAAGGCCTTTGCTCTTACTATGTCTCCTCTGTCTGGAATGATGTTTCTCTTGTGTTTCGTATGATTTACTCCCTTTCAGTCTTTAGATCACATTCTGAAAACCGTTTTTCCCCTTAAAGACCATTTTTGATTATCCTGAGATGCGCTCTCCCTCAGATTCTCTTACATAACACCACTGCTGAACACTCAAGAGTTCTAATAATATTTGTTAACTTCTACCTACCTACCTACCTACCTACCTACTTTTTAAATATATATTTCCCACAAGGATACAAATTCTATGAGGATTAGGAGGTATTGTTGAATTTTATTTCCTTGGTACACAGGACACGTTGCCTGGCATATGGCATGAGATTATTGATAAATGAATAACAATTTATAAATCACCAAAGATCTAAAGAATAGAGAACTAGCTATAAAAGGAAACATACTGAATATTATCTTTTCTGAAACTGCATTCTAAAACATTACAGTTTTTTTTTCTTTTTGAAAAATATCAGTGTGTGGTAATGTTGAATGAATATTAAATGATACATATAAGAACTTGTCTAGTGTTTCCTGGAATTCGTGCTATTTTACAATTACTCCAGCCATGTGTGAGAGTTTAGCCTGCTCAGTGTGAATACCAAAATTTAATGTTGTCATTCTGCTTAATTTTAGCCATCCTGGTGAGTATATATTGGTCTCTCCTAGGAGTTTTGGTTTGCATTTTCCTGATGACAAATGATGTTGAGTGCTATGTCACCTGTGGTTTGGTCATTTGTAGAAACTTCCTTCATGAAATGTGCTCAAATATTTTACCCAGTGTATAATTTGAGTTGTTTTTTAATGATTAGGGAGTGTGTGTTTATATATTTTAGATACAAGTCTGATATCAGATATAGGTTTTACAAGTATTTTCTTCCAGTTCATGTCTTGCCATGCTAAAATATATCAATGGGAAAAACATAGCTTTCTGTGTTTATTCATATACCCTTCATCTACAGTCATTATTTTACATTTACTAACATTTTGCCATATTTGTGAGCTTCCTCTGTCTTTCATTTTCTGAATCATATAAAAGTAAGGTAAGTACAACCATGAAGACACTTACCAATACTTCTAAGAACAAGGTCCTCCTCTAACATAATGTCACTTTCACACCCTCAAAATTTAGCATTGTTACATTATATAAATGTTACTTAAAGTCCATTCATTTTCAGATTGCCCCCACTTCCAAAAATACCTCTACTTTAAACACACACACACACACACACACACACACACACATCTCCAGAATCCAATCAAGGACATTTGTTGCATTTAGTTTTAGTCATGTAGTTTTAGTCTCCTTTAATATGGAATTGTTCTCTATCCTTAAATTACATTGACATTTTTGAAAAATATACCTCATCTTGAAGTTGCTGAGTATTTCTTCATTATAAGGTTCAAATCACATTCTTTGGGCAAGAATCTGTATAGATTCTCTTGTGTTCCTCCTCTTGCATTACACAAAGAAGTGAATAATGTCAATTGTCTTTCTTAGTGAGACTAAATTCGATTACTTCTCCAATGCAGTATCTCTGGATTTCTTCATTGGAAAGATATCCAAAAGGAATCCCTTTTGTAGAGTAATCATAATTATGATGTTTTGAGAGTGTTGAATCTTATGTTCTCCAATACATTTCACCCAATGAAAATTTAGACTCTTTTGATGATCCTTTTTTGAATCAACTATTGTGTTGATTGTTGGTTATAGAAGTTTTTCTCATTCAGTCATTCCTATTCCTACTCCTCTTCCCTTATTGTTTCTGAGTTTCACTTCATGGGATTTTTAAGTTGCCTATGTAAAATTCATTACTGTCATTTTTCTTTTTGATAAAGTATCAAAAATTTCAGAGTGTTTCATAAATGTCAAAACTAGAATTTTTTGAATATTTATAGCTTTGAAAGGAATTTACTTTTTCAAAAAATTCAACAGAACACAAACTAGCCCAGAGAAGTCAACTAATTAGCGGAGTATAATCAATACCATTTCCTCTGAACTTTCTCATTAACAGCATGAGCTTTAGAGTAATAACACCTGAAGTTATTTTTAGAGTTCACCATTATAAGTATATACCATATGTAAATGAAGATCCTTCACCACCATACTTAATTACTGTTAACTGTTAAAACAAAGTGAGCAAAAATCTTAAATCTAGTAATTTCTTCTGAGTCTCCAGATTAAAAAAAATCATTTTTTATTTTTTCTTCTTCTCCCTGACCCCCCTATGTTCACATACAATCAATCTCTCTCTCTCTGTCCATCTGTCTCTGTCTCTCTCTCTGTGCAGTGCTTATATTGGAGTGTGTTTCAAAGAATCCTTTCCAGCAGTGTTACAGATCTCAATGTGACTTCTTAGAGTCCCAAACCTTCTTTGGGAGGTTTCCACATTTCTGTGATGTAGCATAGAATACTGCAAATTATCCACTCACTCAAACTTTCCCACGTCATCAGTGGTTGTGAAGGGGTGACTGGCCTTTGTCTCTTGCCAGAGAGTCAACAGAAATAGCTTAATAGCTCAATAAATGTCTTCATTGCATTCGTTGACAGTCTAAGTGTTTGACATCTAGGGGAAGAATTTAGTTTTTAACATTTTTGCTAACTAAATTTATTTATTGAATAAACATTTACTAAGTATCTTTCATACTCAGGGTTAGAAGAAGACCCAAGTTTCATGGAACTATACTTTTCTGTAATTTTTTTGGTCATTTTAAAGAAAAGGATTATGAAGTTAATACAAATATGGGTATAAAATAAGCATTAATTTAAACTAGGGAAGAGAATATTAGCAAAGTACAAATTTTTAAAAAAAGCATCAAATATTACAAATATAGCAAAATTAACAAAATGTTGTAATGTTTTTATTATATTATTGCCTGTCAAGTTTTTGTATTTTTCTACATTTTCCCCCTCATTTTCTTTGGTTGCCCATTACACACAACAATGTTTTTAGTGTACTTTCTAAAGGTGATCTAGCATGGTTGATGGAAATTTAATTTTTATGTTGATAGCTTAGAAGAGTTAATTTTAGTTTTATAGATTTTTGTTGGTTGTGTGTATGTAACTCATACATATTCATTTTAAGATTATTGTCAAATGTCAGAAATCTGCTATCATTTCTTTCATGTATGAGAGGTAATATTTCACGAAATTTTAAATATTCTTGTACATTGGCAATGAATTGACAATCTGAGCTATTTGTTGCCTATATTCTCTTTTTAGTGGCTTGTTATGACTCACTGCTACCTTATATTTGTGGGTAATTGGTATCCAATCAATAAGAAATTTCAGTATTTTTTCAATGGTAATTTCCTCTTCATTATTTGGATTATTAAATAATCTAAAAGACTATCATAAATGCACATCTCTTCCTCTCAATAAGCTGTTTTTAAAATGTCTTCTGTCTGGTACTGCCAGACTTTGTTAAGACATTACACGTTATATGTGCCAACATGTGATGCAAAATATTGCTACAAATAAAATGTTACTTCATGCAAAATGAATTCACTGTTTGCAATACAACATAAATTCCTACTCGACAAACACAAGGGTTCTGATAAATTCCATTTGTATGACTTCAGAAAAGAAAAAAAAATAGAAGATATTTATAACTCCACTTTGGAATCATTGAGTCTTTTTTTGACAGGAGAAAGCTTCCATTTCAAGCAGACATTGATGAGAATTGAATCCTTCAACTGCAGTTTTGTACACCTTATAATTGGAATAATAAGTCCCATGTCAAATTCTTGGTGCCTACCTTGTCTCCACACTTTCCTAGTCATTTGCGCAGGATAGGTTCATAGCATGGTATCACTTCTGACTCTGTTTCTTGGTGTGATCACACCAGTAGCCCTGAGAGCCACTCTCATTTCAGGATGGAAAAGACTGAATCCCATTAAATATATGCCCATAAGTCAAAATAATATTTCCCCAAATTGATTTCCTCTTTACTGCATCCTGAAAATGCCTGTATATATATACAAACATTTTCCAGTGTGACAAATTCTGAAGGAAAGGAAGTCAGAGTGGACTGTAAAGTGTAAAGTGTATATGGGCCAGTGCTGGGCTCTCCTAATAAGTCATCCCCAGATGCTACATGATGACAGCATCCTCCTCTTCATCCTCCCTGTCATCCTTTCTATCTGTACATTCCTTTTCAGTGATTAGGAATTTTTTTTTTTTGAGATTAGGTCTTGCTATTTTTGCCCATGGAACCGCAGGCTTACATTGCCCGGGGTACCACAGACTCAAGCAATCCCCAGCCTCAGCTTCCCAGGTAGCTGGATTACAGGTGCGTGCCACCACACCCAGCTGTATTTTTTTGGAATTTGATCTCAATACGGGCCCCAGGAGGGTCTCGAACCGCAATCCCTAGCCCGGGTTGCTTCATAGGCTGAAGCTTACAGGCACGAGCCAACGTGCCCAGCCTGATTAGGAATTCTTTATGTGTAGTTCTTCCTAGTTCTAGTTTATTTCCCGTTAGAATCTGAATTTAAAAAATGTTGGAGCTGAATGAACCCTCAGAGAACATCCTTTTATTTTGCAGATGAGGAACTTGGGTCTGAAGGTCATTCAACCAGTTAATGGCAGAACAAGGACATGTCTTTATGTCCTGATGCCATGTTTCTTTTCTCTCACATTGCAGGTAGATCTCTGTCAGCCTAGGAAACCAGCCTCCGAGGATGAAGTATAAATTAAATCAGGCAGGCATTGATTTAGTCTCTTTGGGGTTTTCCACCCCTCATCCCCCAGTTGATTTTTTTAAAGAGAATGCTCAGTATACTTCTAAATTGCATCATAATCATCTTGTTTTGCTCATTTTGATGGGACTTTCAGCAAAGTGAACAATATCAAGAACACTCAGAAGAAATAGAAACTCACCTTGTGAATAGGTAAGTTTTCCACAGACTTTGTTTTTCCCTTTCCTCACCAGGGGAAGAGCCTATATGTCAGCTGTCTGGTCATCCTCTGAGGCTCAGTTTTTAATCTCCAGGGAAGCAAGGTCGATAAAATGTCATCTCTTCTCCTGCTAAGCAAGGAAGCTGTGAAATAGATCTTCATCGCTTACGTGCTCCATGTTGCTAAGCACCAGCTGTATCCATAACACCATGGTGTATTTAAAATACTGTTCCACTGAAATAACTTTAAAAAGGGTTGATAGTGCTCATAATACCCCTAGATAGGTGTTGTGGTGTTATACCAATTTTTATCTTTAATTGGATTTTTTTCCTCTGAGAAAACAAAAGTTCATGAATGTGCCTGAATACTCTATTTCTGATCTAATTTTTTTTGCTGTAAGTTATAGAAATTTCTTAATTCAAAGAGGGGAAGGGAAAAGATCTAACATATTTAATAACTTTTAGACATTGGTACTTTGTATCATCTCAATTGAACTCTTAGCAGATCCTTGGGAGACAGAGACCCATCTTGCAGGTGAATCACTTGATCTAGAGTGATCTAATTACAATGTGAAAAACGTTTTTTGATAATCCATTTTCAAAATTAAAAATGACAGTCTTTATATAGCTAAACTATGAGGAAAAAATAAAATTACACAAATAAGGATTTTTTTGTAATATCACTTTAATAAAAGTCCTAAAAGATACCACACAATGTGTTCCAATTGAGAAGACCAGGTAGAGAAGATGAAAGGTGTTGAAAAATGTGCCAACACCATTATTAACACCATTAAGCAGTTTTGAATAGGTCTCTGCAATCTTGGATGCTTTGTTCTGGATGGTGGATTTTGAAAGAACACCTATAGTTGCATTTCTCTGAGACCTGTTTGTTTCTTGCCTTTCCACTTGTCCCTTTCCTCCTCTTTATTCAGGACCTTCTTGTGACAAATAGTTACAAAATTAGATTCTTTGTCACCTCCCAACCTAGAAGGTAAAGGCATTGGCAGTATCCTTCTGGCAAGTATTTATGATATCTCTCCTTCCAGAAACTTGCCTTATGGCAGCTTACTTCCATTATTATCACTTATTTTGCCCATATTGGCAGCTCCCCAAGGCCAAGGAGAAAAAAACAGATCTGCAGATAGACAAAACTCAAAATCAAGACATGGTTAATGAAATCACTCCTCCACTTCCCTTTGCCTATTATGGAATTCTGTTACAGCTGGAATGGGGAAAAAAAGTAAAGCTTTGGTCATGCTTGTCAAAAGCAGATCATATTTCTCCACTGCTATTTCTTTCTTAACTAAAAACAAAACAAAACACTGCACACAACAAACAGACCAAAAATGACACTAGGTTAGAGTGAAGACAACTTGTGTTATTCTCGTATTCCATGTGTTCAATCATATTTCTTTTAGCAAATGTGATTGGAAGGTGTGTTTTTCCTACTTTCCTTACATTCTCGCATTAAATTAGTAGGTGAAGTTAAAAATATCTGAACCCTCCATGAAAGATCCCTTTCTGCTCTGCACATATTCCATCTTCTTGCCCTCTTGTTTGCCTCTACTCATCTTTCTCTCTGTCTTTCTCCCTCCCTCTCTCCTTCAATTCATGGCTTAGAGAAATCTTTTACTCTTTTTTTGACAGGTGTCAGAAAGACAGTATGAGCTCATTTAAACTGAACTGTCTGGGGGGAAATTAAATTTGTTCAGGAGAACAGCAATTTGGATGACAACTGCCAGGACACACCAGATGGCACCACTGGAGAAACATCTCAGACTCCCAGCTTACATTCCAGGTGGCCTCTGTCTTTCACCCCCTATTCTTATTTGTTCATAGTTGACCCAAAGGGAAACCTTGAAACACAAATGAAGTCCTTCATGGAAATTGCCAAGAGTTGATGGTGACTCAGCATAAGATGCATGCATCCCCTTGAAAGAATAGCCAGCACTTTCTTTTTCTTCCTCTTGTTATTAATGACCCCTCCTAGATCTTTTTGGGCACATATCTGAAGATGTGTCAATTTTGAACCCTGCTGGTTGTTTAATATAATAAATAGGTTCATTACCTAAGTTGTTTAAAATTGGACATGTCAGACAATCTGCAACACTGGCGATAATTTGATAATTTTTGCCAGGCTAAGGACAGAATTCTTTAGCATTCCTCTCTACATGCTACTCAGACTGACTGATTTTGTTGACTTTCATTTGCCAGAAAGGGAAGCAGTGACCATAAATGTCATGGGAAGGTATTTAGTGGAAGGTGAGATTGGTTTGATCCATGTAAAACAGTCAAAAATTCAAGGCCAGGACACTGTGGCAGGCTGTAATCTATGAATCATTATATTCTTAACATACCCTGAGAACAGGAAGAGAGAGATCAACCTTTAGAGACACAGGCGGAATTTTTCCTCTGCACACTGGTAATTCATGTGACATTTGCTATATGGCTATATGCTTATGTTTTCAGTGAAATTCTTTCCCTCAACCTTATACTTGTTCTATGTTGTTACTGGTCAATTAACAGACCTTCTGAAAGAGCAAGAATAGTCGATGTTTTAGGTACACAAACAAAGCAGATGTTCTTAATGCAACAATTAAATTTATGAAGTTGGACTTTTTTTTGGACAATATCTCATTCATTGGAGAACCTTTATTTTTTTCCAATCTGCAAGCTTTGGCTTTGAGCTTAAATATTTTAGAAGGTTTGACATTCTTGACAATTCAGTGATGAAACTTAATCATGGAAAAGGCTTTTTTGTGAGTGAGGAAATAAAGTACCAAATAGTGTAGATGATTGATACTTTCGTATTTAATCTTGTGCTAAATGATACATGTACTTGGTATTGGGAATCCTGTAGTTAAGGCAAAACCAATCGATGACAGTGTCATTATATATATAGAATTGAGTTTTCATTAGCAACTTAAGGTAGAAATAAGAGAAAAATGCTCTGCACTTCTCCCTCCCCCTTAAAGAAATCCCCCAGCTATTAAGAAAATTCATTGTACTTCTGCTTTTCTCTGCAGGAGTGTTTGAAGCTTTAACACATTATTATGATTTATTATTAAGACTTTTAAACAGTAGTTAGAGATTTACAACACAATTGAGAGGGAGATACAGGAATTTCCTTGTATCTGATGCTCCTATTTATGCACACCCTGCCTCATTATTAACACCAGTCACTGAAATGCTAAACATTTTTCCCAATAGTTAACCTACATTGACATATCATTGTCACCCAAAATATAAAATTTACCTTAGGGGTCATTTTTGGTATAGTCTA
>PVHY01002567.1:13071-123071 GCA_004024945.1 Uropsilus gracilis
TTCTTTCTTTCTTTCTTTCTTTCTTTCTTTCTTTCTTTCTTTCTTTCTTTCTTTCTTTCTTTCTTTCTTTCTTTCTTTCTTTCTTTCTTTCTTTCTTTCTTTCTTTCTTTCTTTCTTTCTTTCTTTCTTTCTTTCTTTCTTTCTTTCTTTCTTTCTTTCTTTCTTTCTTTCTTTCTTTCTTTCTTTCTTTCTTTCTTGAAACCACTGATTTCTTGATGGTCTCTATAGTTTTCTCTTTTTATAGAAGGTCATCATAGAGCATGTACCCCTTTTCACTTTGATTTCTCTCACTTAGTAATATACATTTGAAAGTCCTCCATGACTTTTTATGACTTGATAGCTTATTTCTTTTTAGCATGAAATGATATTCCATTGTCTGGATGTCCCACAGTTTAGCACCCCCACCCCAGTGAATGGCCTCTTTGTCTTCTACATTTTAACAATAAAAATTTTTTATGAAGTTTTACAAATAAAACTGCTATCAACATCTGTGTCCATGTATTTGTAAAGATGCAAGTTTTCAGCTCTTTTGGGTAAATACTAAGGAGTGCAATTGCTAGATCATATGGTAACAACATCTCTAGCTTTCTAAGAAACTGCCAAACTGTCTTCTAAAGTGGCTATACTAGTTTGCATTTCCACTGGTAATGAATGAGTGTTCTTTTTGCTCCACATTCTTACCATCATTTGGTGCTGTTGGTGTTCCAGATTTTGGACATTCTAATAGGAGTATAGTAGTTAGTTTACATTCCCCGATTATGTAGAATGTGGAGCATCTTTATATATCCTTATTTATCATTCATATATTTTCTCAGTGAAGTATATGAAGAGGTTTTTGGTTAATTTTTCAAGTTGAGATTTTTGTTTGCTTGTTACTGAGTTTTAAGCTTTTTTAAATACATTTTAGACAATAGTACTTTTTCAGATACATCTTTCTTAAATATTTTTCCCAGGTGTGAGTTGCCTAATCTCTTGACATTGTATTTAGGGAGTGGGGGTTTTAAGTTTTAGTAATGTCTAACTTACATCTTATTTCATTCATTAAGGTTTGGTGTCAGATCTGAAAAGATATTACCATCCCAAGGTCATCTAGATTTTCCTTATGTTATTTTATAAAAATTTCATAGTATTTAAGTCAGTGATTTATTTTGAGTGAATTTATGTCAAGTGCGTAAGGCTGTACAAGACTTTTCTTCTTTTTTTTTTTGGGCATGTGACATGTGGTTATCAGGTTTTTAGCACTGTTTGTTTAAGAGACTATCTTTGTTCTTTTGTGTTGCTTCTTTGTCAAAGATCAGTTGACTATGTTTATGTTAGTCTACTTTGGGTTCTCTATTCTGTTTCATTGATGCATTCATCTTTTTTCCACTAATGCCTTATTGTTTTGATTATTGTGGCTTTATAAGTAAGCCTTAAGAATTGGATAGTGTCACTTTCAATTTTATTCTTCTCTAATACTGTGTTGGCTATTCTTGGCACATTTTTTTGAACAAGTTTAGCTTTCTGGTTTCTAGGAACACAACAGATCAGCCAATATAGGAACAACAGAGAACATTTTGACATTGAGAAATATGACAGGGAAACTAAAGTATATCCACAAGACTGGGTTGCCATACCTAAAATGGTAAAAATTGAGAATAACACTGAGTCACACAGAACAGTCATATTGTAATTTTCTTTTTAGAACAAATGTCTGTATCTTACCATCATGCTATAGATACAGTAAAAAAAAGAAACTTGCTTATTTTACCAGACACCTTATTCTCAGTATCTAGAACAGTGTCTGGTACCTTGGATAAATATTAACTGAAATTCTTTCTATGGACGAGGTCCTTGAGATACTCTGTGTTTGAGATACAGAAGACAGCAAAACAGAATCAACCTCTGCAGACATGAAATACATGTAGACTGAATTCTGGTGGAAGGGGAAGACAATAAGCATGTCAAGCAAGTTGTTTCAGATTTTAGTAAGTCCTGTGTTGAAGAAAGGACAAAAAGGTGATTAGGGAACTATTTCTTTTCTAGTTCTATTGTTTTGCATGTTCTACATCCTACACTAGATCCTGGCTTCTGCAAAAGCTAGGTCTAGATCTTATATATAGTCCTTATGCTAAGCCAATAGTAGCTGGCATCCAGAAAATACAAATGGGCTAATTCTTCCCAGGAGCCATGTTTGGTTCCTGGTGCACTTTAGGCATCTGCTATGTTGTCTGTGCAATATAACTGGCTAGAGACTTTTGCCAAACCCCACATTTCTCATGTAAACCAGCAGTGTCTACACCCTTGGGATGTTGCCTTGACAGGCCTGTAATTTGGGCTCACCTGACTCTTCTTGCTAGCAGTCATGGGCCGCCCACCTATGGATTTGCTCAGCTGCACACAACCCTCCTGCCAATGTTGCAGCAGATAATGCCTCAAGGTCACTAGGGAAGAATGAAACCTGTAAGTGGAATAAGCTTAGGCCAATAAACACAGAGTGCCAGAAAGCAGTGCCCATAGGGATCCAAGAAGCATCTGGGCACTTATTAAAAAGCAAACAAAAACCAGCACTTCTTCTACTTAGGGGATATATCAAGACCTTCTTCTTACAAAGCCATTTCTTCCATGCCATCTGGTTTGAACAGAACATTTTCAAAAGAGTTTTGTTTTCCTCAAGCAGTCTTTTCCTTGAATAAGGATGCACAGTCAGGGGAAAAATTCCACTGGATTATTGGTTAGCTATCCAAATGAAAAATCTTCCCTTAACTGGAGTAAGCATGGAAAGCTTAGGTAATGTAGCATTTTGCAGTTATCTTTTTACAAAGTACTGGAACATATTCTGGTTAGAACAGACTGTCAGGTAGTCAATAAATATTTAGTACATGCTTCCTGTATACTGGTCCTTCACTGGGAACTGTTTCTGAAGACTTACCTTCTTACTAGTTCTCCTGTCTTTGTGTCCCCCTTAACTCAGCATCCCTTACTCATTTAGCACCTTTTGGAGGAAAAAAAAAAAAAAGCAAAGCTGGCCAGGCACAGTGGTGCGTGCTTGTTAGCAGCAGCCTAGGAAATCTTGTCTGGAACCAGGGATCGCGGTTCGAGTGCCGCCTGGGGCACGTAGCGAGACCTAGTTCCAAAAAATTATCTGGGTGTGGTGACATGTGCCTGTAATCCCAGCTACCTGGGTATGTGGGAAGCTGAGGCTGGGGATTGCTTCTTGAATCTGTGGTACCCCGGGCAACATGAGCCTGTGGTTCCATGGGCAAAAATAGTGAGATCTAGTCTCAAAAAAAAAAAAAAAAAAAAAAAAAGGCAAAGCTGACCAGCTGACCAGAGAGGAGACTGGGAAGAGATAAGTCATGACAGCTTCTACCTTGTGAGTTAAACCTAATGCTAAATAATCAGCAGATACTCAACTCATTACCCAAACCCAATCACTTCAATGAATAGTGCCCTACAATGGGAATGCCTGACTCTTTTCTTGCTGATAAAGACCATGGTCAGAGGTTTCTTCATTTTGGCTTAAATCATAAACAAGTGTTGAGAACTGACCTTTTGTGGACAGTTGACTGGGAATGAGTGGGGCAGGAGATCCAATACTGTATGTGTCCTCTGGGACTATAGTGTTGAGTGCAGGAATGAGTACATGAAGACTGTGTCTCAGGAAGAATGGGCTAACACTGGTAAGAGCAATGTGGAGTCTTGTGAGAACACCTGGAAGGGAGGGAGGCTTTAGTAGGGGCTTTATTTTCCACCAGCTGTGTTTCTACCAGATTAGCAGTTTTCTCAACTTGTGACAGACCTCATCAAGACTGTATGTGTACCTGTGTTTGCTTTTATCATATAATCTTCCTCTTTTGAATTAACCTTTTGTTTCTAGCTCCTTGCTCAACTTCTTTGCACATCAGTGTCAAATATCCTGAACATTACTTGTTTTTCCCCTACCCAAATGAAAATCACTAGTGCAAAATTGTGTCAAGAAAGTGGGTAAGACTAAAATCGCCATTGCTGGAGTAGTGAAGAAGTGATCTCCCACTCTCTCTACTCTTCCCAGCTTCTTTCTTCTCCCCTATCAAGATAAATTGGTTGCTGGCTCATTGTAATGATCACTACATCCCTTCTGATGATGCAATAAGATGTATGTATCTTTCTACTTCTAAGATGACTGAACATTTACTAGTTCTGAGAATTAAAGTTTAAAATATAAAAAGATGTGAACAATACAGATAAACATTTTCCTTAACTGCCCCCTACCTTCCTACTAAGACATAATCACTGATGTCAGTTTTGTTGTAAAGTCTTCCAGACTTTCTTCCCATGTGTTGACATATGTATGTAGAGCAGATGTTGTGCATTTCTGTTTTTTTAGCAACCCCATTTGGAAATATTTTCACATCAGTACAGAGAACATCACATCACTGCTTTTTGTTTTGCTTGTTTTTTTTTTCCCCTCTTTTCACTGTCATTTACGTCTGTCTCTTTATATGCCTAGTATTTTTGGTTTGAGTCCTAGACATTGCTTTCCAAAGCTATAGAGATTTCATCGGTTTGCCTCTTCTCTCCTGAACAGCTCAAGTTGAAGGACTGATCACATTCATCTAACCATGACTAAAATGTATCAGTATAGACTGCAAATCTGTTGAGAGTCTACTTTTCATTCTCCCCCAAGCCTAAAGCAAGGCTTCTAGAACTTCCATTTGAAAGGCTGCTAATCTTTGAGTCCTTAGCACAAAAAGAAGGCAGAATTTGGTCTGTTTTGGTCTGCTTTGAGAGATTTTGCTAAGTGCTTTAGATTTTGCTTCTGCCCTGCGAATTTTCAGGACTTGACCAACAACTTGTGAAGAGACCAACTACTTTGGTCACTAAAATCCAAACTGCTCCTAAAGCCTCTGCTGGTTCCTCTGTCCCTGCACCTGTCCCAGGGCTGCCCTCTACCTGACTCTCTGGATCTTCTCAATTGAGCCAGAGTAGGAATGGCAGTGTCCCCTTTGGCTGGCAGCCTATATTCACGTCTCCTCTAAACTAATTTTTCCGTTCTTGAATTTGTCCTTTTTGCCCCAGTCCTCTTTGCTTTAGTAACTTTATAGTATCTTTAAATATATGACTTGTATGACCCTTTTTTTTCTTATATTTTGTCTGAGTGCTGACCTGCCATGAACTACTCATAATGTGTCAGAAATAGGGCCTCTCCCTCAGTGTTTTGAACTCCCACAGACTATTTTATTGCATGATATACTAGCTTCTGTAGTCTATTTAGCCATTGCTCTGTGATGAATATGCTGATTATTTAAAAATTTTCATTGCTAGAACTCTACAGTTGAAGTTCAAGTATATGTATCTTTGTGCATGTCTTTATTTATGGTAATGTCTCATAGCTGTCATTTCTGTATTGAAATACATTGAAAAATATGAATTTAAACTTTTAATACGGATTGTCAATTGTCCTTTTAAGACTTAAATTTGAACTCAGGATTGAAGCTTCATTTCAACTGGGCCAATATTCTTTGTAGGTCTGCATTTAATGTGGTCGCTTGTACATAGTACCAGATAGTTCTACTGAGAACATGGGGATGTCTGGGACAGACACCGAGCACACTGAGGGCCTACCTGCTCTGTAGCTCCTGCTGCTCCCGCATTGCACTCTCCTGAGGGAGCACTCAGTGATTGCACAGTGAGTTAGATGACAATGTAGTACATTGTGAGAGTTCAACGATTTTTCTGAGACACCAGGAGAGTGATGTAAACACTGAGGAGACATTCTGAAGGAAAAAACAACAAATCATCAAGAATAATATATTTTCAATGCAAGCAATTTCCCAGTTGAAAAGCTTAGCTATTATTGCACTGAGAGAATACTGGCCACTGCTGCAAAGCAGTGAGACCTGTTCTTATTTGTGTCTGTTATTTTCCCAAGTGCTTGCTATAAAATCAATCCTCTGGCTGACTCAGTCAGCTCACTGTATTTAAATATCTTTTTCAGATTCCCTCAAGTCTCTTGCCCTAGTGGAGATATGTTTCTTTGCCAGGGCACAGGGAGTGGGGGAGGTCGCTTTTACTAGGCATTAATTGGTATTGAGCAGTGGAAAAATATGGAGTGAGGGAACATGGGATGTGCAAATGTGTTCAGCCTGTAGGATCTCCTTAACTTCATAGGGTAGGTATACGGGGTTAGTTTGTTGCAATCTCCTTTCACTCCAGGGTGAAATTAATCACTTACCTGAATAGGTAAGGAGGTAGAATAAGTCTTAGGCCTCCAGACACTTAACCTCAAATTCTAAAGGAATTTTCATTCATTTTCTTTTCATTGTAGCTTAGCTTCCAGCAACATTCATATACTCTCTGTTGTCCTGAAAGAGAAGCTGAAGTACATATTTTCAAAAGTACTACATGATTTTCAGTGTGAGTTTCCTGATAATAAATGCCAACTTATTTTGAAATTTAAAAATTGAATTTTGATCTAGTGATACCAATTTAGTTCTTTGAAATACATTGGGAGAAAGTTCACAAATGAAGTCACCTCCCTTTTGGCCTCACTCATTCATTATTTCTTCACAAAGGAGTTGTGAAATCTCTTCTATGCATTAAACATTAGACTTTGCAATCGTGGCTGAAAAATAGGAAGACTATTATACTTTTAAGGGCCTGTCATAAAAATTTATCTAAATTGAATTATATGCCAGCCAGAGCATTTTAGAATATACATAACAGAAATCAAACAAATATATTACAGTTAGGAGGAAAATTGTATGGCCAGTTGTTTAACCAGTAATTTAGAATCTTTTTTTTTTTTACCAGTAATTTAGAATCTTATGACTAAAACTAAGCCAAAAAAATTGAGAACAATGGGACAGTGACAGAGCTTTCTGAAAGGAAAAAAGGTGGGAAAAAAAGGAGGAAAAAGCAACAAGAATTGAGGAAGGTTATTTAGGTCACTAAGCTTACAAGATGTTCTATTTCTTACTCAGTACATTGTGACCCTGAAGACGTAAGGACATGATGAGGCTATCACTGGGGTGTGATAAAATTCTTCACATTCTCACTTTCCTTTGCTAAATCTGGCATTAGAATTGTTGCAAAGAACATGTTCAGCAACATATAGAGATACAACTTAAACAGGTTTGCCTATCCTTAACCAAACTTGATAGGTTTAAGTTAACATTTGTTCACTTTTAATAATTAGATGATTGCCCAGATGGTAACCAAGCCTGGCACCCATTACTGCCTCCAATGGGGAAGCACATGACACACACACTGGCTGACTCTCTGGGAATGAGAAACTTGAGGAAGGACAGGCTGGGAGACAGCCAGGCATGACAAGCATAGAGTACATTTGAGACACTAAAGAAAATACAAAGAAAATTGTGACCATTCAGAGGGAAATATGTATTGTTTGGGGATTGAGCAGAGAGAGGAAGGGCAAATGGTCAGAAGTTTTCATGAAGAAGAAAATTTTAGCCAGTCATGGAAGATGGTTTGAATGTCAATAAGTGATGGTCACTCAGCAGGAATGGAAGATAAAGCAAATGTGTTGAGGAAGTACAGAAGGACCAACGTGATGAATGAGAGCTTATCTCATGACTAGTAATATGTTGGGGGAAGAGGAGTGCAGGACAAACTGAAGACTGAGACATCATGACTAGTTTTGCTGTTGGACAAATAAAAATAATAAAAAAATCAGATTTGATATGTTACAATAATTAGTTATTGGTGGTCTTTATGACAACAGGCATATAGGAACTACTCACAACTTGCAATACTTTGTGAGCAGTTAGAAGTATGATATTGAAAATGTAAGGGAAAGGTTAGATCTTGCCAAGAAGAAGGGTTGGAAAGAAGTGGATCCTATTTTATTTTTTTTCTCATGTCTTAACCAACTTCTTCTGGAGCTGGAGAAATAAATTGCCTCATACCAAATCATGTTGATCCCACAACCTAAGGTATTCACCCTGTTTAGTCTCCACCCTCCAGGTTCAGCAAATCTGCTGGCCCTAGTCTCTCTGATGGAGAGGGTGAAAGATATCACAATTGTGGGTCATCTAGTTTCCTGAAAGGTCTTCAAGACTGCATGTATGGGCTAACTGAAAGCTTTTCTTCCTCTCCAAGAGGAGAGAGGAGACTGTAGGCCACAGAAACTTCAGAGATTGTGATTATCTGAACTCCTCCGAAGTCTAAAGGGTTAAACTTGTGTTCCTAAAGGTCACAGAAATCATGGACTCTGTGTTGACATGAACAGCTGTTTGCAAAACAACTGCATGTAGTATGTTTTCAAAGATGGAGAGTACATAAGAAACCATAAGAAACCTGAGTGCCACACACTATGATAGCAATATATTGCTTTGACTTCCATAGCTTCCAAACCTAGCAGATGGCCTCAGTAAATATTTGTTAAAAGAGTATTGATATTTTATTTCAGGAATTGTTGATACTGCACTCTGTATTTTGAACCATAAGTAAGAGTACCAGCAGACAATTGAAGGAATGGGGGCTGAGAAATAGCAAGGGATAAGTGGTGAAAGAAACCACCTCTCCATAAAGTATCCATAATAGGTATAACAAAACCTTGGTTCAAATTTCAGTCCCTTCAATTACTACTTGGATGATGTATGGCAAAAATACTAAAATTTAAGCTAGTGTTTCTAATGTTTATCAGTACAAATCTTACAGGATTATTGTCAAAAGTAAACAAAATCTTAAAGAATGTTCTAATAAGTTCAGTCATTCAATCCAAATATCAGATATTGATACTAATACCAATACTTTAAAAATAATAAAAATGGAAACAATGACAGGAAGTGGTTTCTGTGGCCACATGAGTGGAATGACTGAGTGGACTTTAGACCTGTGGGTTAGTAGGAAGCAGGGGTTCCCAAAAGTAGAATAGTTATGATGCCTGTCATTTGTAATGGCATGTACCAGTCATTGTGTGTAAATATTTTGAATACTCACCTGTACTCTGAGCTAAGTATTGTCTCCATTTTAATCTGAAGCTGAGTCTGGGTCTGTAGCTTTTCTAGGTCATATGTTAGTGCCAAGAAAGACCACTGGTCTCTCTGATTCATATGGTAATCCTGCCTCTTCAGGATTACAGCACATAATTAAAGTTCCCAGAATGACAGTTGAGCTCCATCCAGTATGAATACTCTAAAAGGTGAGCACTTTTACTCAGTGGGATTCTGTGAGTCTGTCTGAAATAGAAAGACAGGTGTGGAGATTTAACCACCACAGTGAGCTGCCTCTGTCTTGGGAAGAAAAATAGAGAAGGTAGCTCTTTTAGTTGAGTTTTGAGCAGCATATAGATGAGGTACTGAGCTATCTATTATCTCTTTCTTTGTGCAAGTACATGAGAGAGGAGCCTAACAGAACCCTTCCTGGTTTCTGTGGTCGATATGCTACTCTGTGGCCATTTATTGAATTCCTATGCTCAACTTCAACTCATTTGACTTTAAAGGAGTTCTAACAAGACCTTTCTTCTTAGATTGAGTTTTCTCAGAAGTTGCCATGTGACTGATTCCTTGTCAGACTTTGTTAGAAATTCAGATTATATTGATTTTGAGTAGAACCATGGGGTTGGAGAACAGTTGAAGAGAGCACGATTGAGAAGCTAGGTTCAATTTTCCTAAATTCAACTGGTCATAGTAAACTCATTCCCTAGTAATAGATTATAATCATGGAAATAATAATCTATATCTTTGTCACTCATTCATTCCTTCATTGATCCATCCATCCAGTATTTATTAAAATCCTACTGTGAATGAGAGTATATACTATATGCTAGACATAGATACACAAAAATAAGCAATTTTATCCTTGAGAATTGAGGGGAGAACCTGAAGTGACATTTAAGTTGTTCTGGGAAATAAATACATAAGTAACTTTTGCAAAAACCGTGAAAACTGTTTTCTTTAGAGGCCAGAAATTGCATTTGCTCATAGGTGTAGCCTATCTCCATTCCTTAGCATAGATACTATCTTAGTCAAGTACCTAAGACATTTTCTGAATTAATTTAATATTTCTAAAATTATAGTGTTACAATATATTATTAACATTCCTAATTACATGATAGGGTGGCCAGAATGAATTAATTTAACCCACAAATCCTTGGTACTCTCATTAGTGAATTAGAAAATATTGGTTGCCAAAGTCAGCCTGGTAGCCAAATGTTTAAATTCTGATGATTAATGATTAAGCTTAGTCACAGGTGATGAATGATTTATTTTTAATAAAAGCAGAAGGCTCATGACAAGCTCAGAGAATGTGTTGGCAGTTTGAAGACATTACACCAGGTTGCTTAGGAAAATTTTCCAGCAAATGAGACCTATTAGATTATATAATATTCCTGCAAGGCAACTAGGAAAATAACTTTAAAAAATTACATTCTGTTTTGCTATTTAAAAACAGAAAGGAGAGCAAATTATGGGAAATTGATTTGATGGCATTGTTTATGATTCAAAACAGTCAAAGATGTTAATTTCTCACAAAAGTTGTAATTATGAAAAAGAAATAATAGTTCCCATTTGGGCTTTTTTTTTTTTCACTTCTATCTATTTTTGGATGATTTTAGTTACCCTTCTCTTTTGAAATTTAAACTCTAAATTTAAGACTGTACCTCAACACAATGTTTATGAAGTGGATTAAATATTATGGAATGTTCCAGTGCAATATGAAGCCGCACCAAGTACCAGAGACTCATTGTTTGAAAAGTGTTTTAATCAGTGATGGATTTGGAATTATTGCCAGCTGATTCCTGAATCTTTAGGCCTATGCTTTAGGAACACATTATCCAGATGTTTATAAAATGACATTTTATTAATGTCCTGTTTATTCTTTGATTTTGTGGTGAAAAATACATTTGCCTACTTCAAAATAGCATATGAAAGTATTTGCTTCAACTAAATATTACACCAGAGCTGTTCAACAGCCTTTCTCTCCTACTCCTTTAGACTTAAAGAGACTTATTCCTGATCATCACCTATTTTCTACATAACATATGACAAGAATTCAGCCTGTTTTGTGGAATTTTCAATACTAAATCCTGAATAATCCTTCTTAATCCTGCCCTGGCTCCTTTGTTTTACCCCAAATGTATTATCTTTTTGAAGAAAGTTTGATTTCTCAATTCCTTAAGCCAGATTATTTATTGAAACTATGCAGATTGAATGGAGAACACCCAGTAATTCCTTAAAATTTAGCGCAAAATCTAACCATTTGAAGAATATATCTGTTTAACTCATTACTATTAATCAGTTTTAAATGACTTAGAAAGGTATATTGGGAGAAAGATTTAGAAAAAAGAAAAGAATAAGACATAAATTTGACAATTTATGTACAGGTTGGAAGGATAAAAGAATATTTTTATTTTATTTATTTTTTTAATTTTAAACTATACAGTTTATTTCAGGCTTAAAACATATATATAAAGAAAAGAAAATTAGGCTACAACAAGATATCAGTATTCAAATTAGGATACATCAAGATATCAATATGACAAATATTACAAGTTTTAAAACTTTAAGATAACTTGAAATTTGGATACAATAATAGAAGTAGCAAGTGGGGATGTTCTCCAATATCCTAGTTAGGAGATTTTTTTAAAAAATAATTTAAAAAAATTTTTGTGGGAAGAAAGCAAGTTACATAGACAGGAATACATATTACAATACCATAAAAGAATGCTTTTAACTTTCCATGTATTTCTTACCATTTTTCCTGCATACTTTTATATACATACTACCAGGTGTGGATATATGCACAATTTTAAAAAGTGTTTTAATCATTTCCTCATTTCATTTAAAAGTTCAAAATGTACAAAGATACTAATTTCAATAGGAGCATTCTAATGTTCATTGCAGCAGTATTTATGATACCCAAGATATAGAAACTAAAGACTGACAAATGCATTAAGAAGATATGGTATATATACACAACAGAATACTATTCAGCTATTTAAAAAACTTGTAGTGCTAAGTAACATAAGTCAGAAGGAGAAAGACAAACCAGATGATTTTACTCATTGTGGAATATTAAAAAGACAACAACAAAGGAACAGACACAACTAAACAGACAAAAAGACAAACAACTCCTTCCCTCCACCCCCATTCCCCAAAATATATCTGTTGATTTGAGGCAACCAGAGCATGAGAATAGGAGTAATGTACAAAGGATCGAGAGGATCCAGTGACCTATGATTTAGGCTTTTGGGTGTTTTGGTGGTGGTTGAGGTATGGTAACATGCATCTGAAGAAAAGTGAACCTGCATCCTTAACTTATATACATTGTTATAAGCCAACATTACTTTAATTAAAACATAATATTATTTTAAAATGTGGTTTTTAGTGGGTACAGTTATTTGTAATACTTCTCTTTGGAACTTACCTTTACAGATAATTGACTATTGACTAGTTAGACATTAAAATTTAATTTCATCATTTTATAATCTATCTTGTTTTGGAACATTAAGTCATACATTCATCTTGTTTATAATATATTTCCAAAAATCAATTCTAATTTTAAAATACCAAATTTTACGCACACACACATAATTGAATATTATAGTGACACAAGAAAGAAGGAAATCCTACCATTTGTGACAACATGGATGGCTATTGGGGGCTTTATGCTAAGTGAAATAAACCAGAAGAGGATAAATGTTGATTTGAATCAGTTATATAGGAAGTCTACAAAAAAAGTCAAACTCATAGAAACAGAATAGAAATGTGTTTTCAGTTCCATCTTTAAACTGTTTCATATCAAATATGAGTTATATGATAGCTAATATCACATACTTATATAAATTGGTAAAACTACTATGGAAAACTATAGTTTCCTCAAAAAATTAAAACTAGACCTTCTATATGACCCAAGTACATGGATATATAATAGAATATTGTTATACCACAAGAAAAAACCTAGATAGATAAATTGCATATATAGATGTGATGTGTGTATATCTATATCCATAATATAATATATATATACACACCTTAATTCTTACAATACTTAATGATTTATCATTGTCTATATTTATCTGCTGTTCTGGAAAATATCAGTAGCACTTTTAAAATGAAGAATTACCTCTTAAATCTAAATTTTATACTTGGATGAAAATGATAAAGTTCAAAGAAGAGAAATTGCCACTTTTCTGTCATCTGAACCATTTCAATTTTTCTTTACCTTCTATTCTTTGTGCATAAAACTTTGCATTGCTTATCAGAGTTTACAGGTTGGTACTTTTCTCTATTTTATCAAAATTTCCATATTTTATAGATTTTATAATTAATGGTTTAATGACTGAAAACATATTCCATTGAAATTGAGCAATATAATGTATTCACAATTGCTGTATTATTGAACTTTGAGGTTGCTGCCATCTTTTTACAAAAAAAAAGTGCTGTTGCGATAAACCATTTTGAGCATAAATCCGAGAGTAATACATCTAATTAACATGATAGTGTAAATATTTTCTAAGTGTATACACATACTGTAACACAGGTACCATTGATGAAAACATTTCTAATACTTTTCTTTGTAACTTACCTTTACAGATAATTGACTATTGATTAGTTAAATATTAAAAATTAATTTCGTTTTATAATCTATCTTGTTTTGGAACATTAAGGCATTCATGTCTTTTGTTTATGTTTTCAAAAATCAATTCTAGTTTTAAAATGCCAAATTTTGCCTCCGCTTAGACCATTTGGAAAAGTGCCAGATGCTCTGAAGGCAATTTTGGAGGAAAAAGTTCCGAAAATGTTTAAAGACATGGATAATTATTACAATAACTGCAACCTGCCACAGTGATAGCTTTGGTGGGTAGCATTCCTTTTGCTATGTAAGGCTGAATACATTTGTTAAAATAGCCATTAACTCCATATCTTTATAGTCACACTTTACAGTCAACTAATACTGTTCAACAATGTGTCAATTCCAGGAGAGTGAGGACTGATTCTTTCACAGCAGCTCTCTCAATGTTTTACCCATGATATATATCTGTGTATATGTGTGATTGGTTCTCTGGAAATGAACACTCTGATGAAAATACTCTTCTGCATTGATGAGGACCTATCCTTGGCGAAAGTTTGGATTCTTCATTGCTTGGGGTCAACAATATTTGTATCATCTGGGATTTGTTATAAATGCAGATTCCATGGTCATAACCTGCACCTACTAATGGATGTAGGTCTCAGTGACATGTGTTTAGCAAGCCCTTTATGTGATTCTTACACATGAAACATGACCCATAAATAATAAAGTTCACTGGGGGAAAAAATGAAAATAAGTCAAGGAGATGTCAAAAGCTACAGATTAATAAAATTCAGTTAATGTTTTCTAACTCCTGTTGTGAATCAGGAATTGTCTTCTAATGCTGGGTACCAACAAAATAAAGCAGATGATATTCTTTGTCCTCATGGAACTGGTCATCTAGAAGAGAGAAAATTGTGTAATAACTTTAAAATGTATAAATAAATACAGTCCTCTGATACGCCAATGTATACAAAATATATGTGGCAGTAATGATACCACCATTTATAAACTACATTTATAGGCTTATCTTATAACTACCATTTATAAGATAAGTTACCTATTACACACAGTGCCTATGCTTTCCTCCACAATATACCATTTCTATCACTAAGCCCATCGAGGAACATAAAAGATTAAAAGGTGCTGTGTGGCCTGAGAGGCTCCTTTAAAACTGTAAAGCATAAATTAGTTTGGTCTCAAATTTCACTATTTCTTGTCTGGAACACTCGTCCTATTTTGTTAACTCTGACCTTAACATCAGTTCACTTTGGAAATGGTTATAGGACCATCTGGGGGCCAACTATTGGCCACTTTTCTCAGACATGCAGATTAAATAAGGTGATGTATGAAATTGTTTAGTCCAGTATATGTCATAAATGCTAAATGATATTCTTTTTTATCGCTACTAATAGTAATTACCATTTCACCACCATAATCATTTTTAAAGTCAGCATTGTTTCTAGTGTGGTGAATGGCAATGCAGATTTTAGGGAGGTTAAGAGGCTGGATTCAAGCCAGATCGCCAGGGTTGTGAGACCCTGTGCTTAACCTCTCTGTGCTTCAGTTTACTCATTTTTAAATTGGGAATAGTAAGAGTCCTGATTTCACAGGTTATAATGACTGATAAATGAATGGATGCACATAAAATACTCCTAACACTGACAGGCACACAGCAAATGTTCAGTATGTGCTAACTCATCACTAACTTTTTTCGGAGTAAACATCTTTGTCAGACTCTAACTTTTTTTTCTGGTATTTTGTGATTTTGAATGAATGGTTTATGTTATGGATGTCCATGGAACAAAGATATCACTTTTACTTAGATCTACGGAGTTCAGAACTCGACTACATATACAACACATCTGAGAAAAAGGCCATTTCATAGTGTCTAAAATGTAGGTCAAGGGGAAGAGAATTTTAAATCAGTGTGCATGGTATCCATTTTTATTTCATGGAGATGGTTTATTTAAGTAAATTTACTGATAATGATGCATAGATGCTGCTGGTAGATGTTTTTGTCCTCCTTTGAAGTAACTAGGTGCTGATTTCCTACCTGCACTGTTCTCCTTCCAGAATTAATTCTGTGCCCCTCTTGATCACTGGGGGACAGAGATCTCACAGACAGCTTTTCTTTTCTTTTTTCTAGAGGTTATTATTTTTTTTTACTCTGTGCTATCTCAGCTGCTTTATTTTTTTATGATTGCACACATGCACACATACACACATATACATATATATACACACATACGTACATATATCTATATTTTACATCGTTGTTTACCCTGGGTTTCTCCTACCACCTTATCACCCAAGAACCATAATCTTAATCTTCGTGCTCATCCCACCCTGATTTCTGTCCCTCCCCCTCTCTTGCTCTATACTTCAGTTCTGCTGATAGTTTAAAAATTTTCTTGTCTGTTTATTTTCCCTATATCCCTTGTATAAGTGAGGCCATCTCATAGTTCTTTTTCTTTCTGGTTTCTTTCTGCTAGCATGATTCTGTCTAGCTTCACCCATGTTGCTGCAAATGGTATAACTTTATCTTTTTTGATTGATGAATAATATTCCATTGTGTACATATACCAAAATTTTTTGATCCATTCATCTGTTTGGGGGCATTTGGGTTGCTTCCATATCCTGGCTTTTGAAAATAGGGCTGCAACAAACACCCAAGTACAGGATGGTAGTTCCATTTTCAGTAGTTTCAGGGTCTTCCACATTGCTTTCCATAGTGACTGGACCAGTTTGCATTCCAGCAGTGTAAAAAATGTCCCTTTCTCTCCACATCCACACCAACATTTGTTGTTGCCTGTTTTTTTTTTTTTTGTTTGTTTGTTTGTTTTTTGATATGACCCATCTTGCTGGTGTAAGATGATATCTCATTGTGGTTTTGATTTGCATTTCCCTGATCATTAGTGATGTTGAGCTTTTATTCATATGCTTATTGGTTGTTGTTATTTCTTCTTTTGAGAAGTGTCTTTTTAACTCTTCATCCCATTTTTTGACTGGGCTTTTTGCTTTGTTTTTCCTAAGTTGTGTGTGTTCTTTGTGGAGCTTTGTTATTAGACCCTTAATACTTTTATGTAGGGCAAAATTTTTTTCTCACTTGGTTAGGCTTCTTTTTGTTTTGGTTATTGTCTCTTTTGCTTTGTAAATTTGACGCAGTCTCAGCTGTTTTCTTTCATCTGTAGATGTGTCCTTGAAGAGGTTTCTGAAAGTGTAGGTTTTGTAAGTGTTTTACCCATATTTTCTTCTTTGTATTTTATGGTTTCAGGTGTTACATCCAAGTCTTTAATCCATTTTGGGCTGGCTTTTGTACATACATTGTGTGAGGGAGTAGTCTAGACTTTTTTTTTTTTTTTTTGCATATAGCAGTCCAGTTTTCCCAGCACCATTTATTGAAGAGACTAGCCTTGCTCCAGTGTATTTGTTTGCTCCTTTTTCAAAGATTAACTGGTCATATATGTGTGGCTTTATTTCTGGGCTTTTAATTCTGTTCCATTGGTCTGTGTGTTTGTTTTTGTTCCAGTACCTGCTGTCTTAATTATTATGACTTTGTAGTACAATTTAAAATTGGGGATTGTAATACCCCCATTCCCTTTCCTATTAGTCAGGAGAGCTAGGGCTCAAGGTTTTTTATTGTTCCAAATAAATTTTAGTAACATTTTTTCAATTTATTTGAAGAATGACATTGAGGTTTTTATTGAAATTGTGTTGAATATGTAGATTGCTTTTGGTAGAATGGGGATTTTGACTATGTTAATTCTTCCAATCCATGAGCAGAGAATTTTTTCCATTTCTTTGTGTCTTCTATTTCTTTTAACAATGTTTTATAATTTTCCTTTTTATAAGTCTTTCACATCCTTTGTCAAGTTTATTCCCAGGTATTTAATTTTCATTGGTACAATTGTGAGTGGGGTAGTTTTCTTTATCTCTTCTTCAGATTGAATTTTTGCATATAGGAAGCCTACTAACTTTCATGCATTGGTTTTGTACCCTGATATCTTGCTGAACTGATTTACTATTAGGTTTTCTGTAGAGTTCTTAGGATTCTCTCTCTATATTTTCATATGATCCGCAAACAGTGATAACTTTATTTCTTCTTTCCCTGTCTGAATCCTTTGTATGTTCTTTTCTCTTCTAATTGCTCTAGCTAGGAATTCTAGAACTATATTGAAAAGTAATGGTGAGAATGGGCAGGCTTGTTTTGTTCCTGATTTCAAAGGAAAGATTTTCAGTTTTTCTCAGGTTAGGATGATATTAGTTGTGGGCTTGTCATATATTGCTTTTATTAATTTAAGTTACATTCCTCCTAGTCCCATAATTTTGAGGACCTTCATCATAAATGGATTTTGTACTTTATCAAATGCTTTCTCAGCATCTCTGGATATGACCATGTGGTTTTCATTTTTCTTTTTGTTGTTGTGTTGGGTGATAGTAATTGATTTTCAGGTGTTGAACCATCCTTGTTTCTCTGGGGTAAATCCCACTTGGTTGTGGTGTATTATCTTTTCAGTGCATTGTCAGATTCTATTTGTGAGGATTTTGTCGAGAATTTTTGCATTTGTGTTCATTAGGAAGACTGGCCTGAGTCTTCTTTCTTTGTGTTATTTTTGTTTGGTTTTGGTGTTAGTGTGATGTTGGCTTTGTAGAATTCATTTGATAGTATTTCTTTTTTTTTCTATTTTTTGAAAGAGTTTTTGTAGGAGAGGCATCAGTTTGTCTCTGAATGTTTGGTAGAACTCAATTGTAAATGCATCTGATCCAGGGCTTTTGTTTTTGGGGAGGGATGTTATTGCTGTTTCAATTTGCTGCTTGAAATTGGTTTATCTAGACCTTTGGTATCTTCTTTATACACTTCGAAAAATTTGTCCATCTCATCAAGGTTGTTGAACTTGTTTTTGTATAGATGTTCATAGTAATCTCTAATTATCCTCTGTATTTCTGCTTTGTCTGTTGTGATTTCTCCTCTTTCATTTATGATTCTGCTTATTTGAATTTTTTCTTCTCTTTTTTGTGAACTTCACTAGAGGTTTATCTTTCCAAAGAACCAGCTTTTTGTTTTGTTGATCTTTTCAATTATCTTTTTTGTTTAAATTTTATTTATTTCTGCTTGAATTTTGATTGTCTCCTTCCTTTGATTGTCATCCTTCCTACTGGCTTTGGGTTTTTCTGTTGTTCTTTCTCTAGTTCTCCCAGATGTGAGATAGGTTGTTCTTTGGGTTGTTTCTTGTTTCTTGATATGGGACTGTATTGCTATATATTCCCCCCTTATTATTCTTTTGCAGGATCCCATATGTTTTGGAAGGTTGTATTCTCATTATCATTCATCTTGAAATATTTCTTTATTTCTTCTTTGATTTCCTCATTAATCCACTCTTTTCCAGTAGTGATGGCTTCAATCTCTGTGAAATGAGAGGTTTCCTGTCCTTCTTTCCATGATTGTTTTCTAGTTTGATACCTTTATGGTCAGAGAAAATTGCTAGTTTCAATCCTTATGAATTTGCTGATGCTGGTCCTGTGGGCCCCGATACATGATCAATCTTAGAGAATAATCCATATGCCCTTGAAAAATATGTGCAGTCCTTTCTTACAGGGTGCAATGTCCTGTAGATATCTATTAGGTCCATTTGATCTAGACACTTGTTTAGGGTAACTATGTCCATGTTTATTTTTTTTGTTTTATTGACCTGTCCCCTGGAGAGAGTGGGGTGTTGAAGTCTCCTAGTACGTATGTATTTTCTAATGTCTTTTTTCAAAAGTGCTAGTAGTTGTCTGGTATATTTGGATACTCCTTCATTTGGTGCATATATATTTATAAATTTTATTGGTAAGTGTCATGTATTCCTGGTGTATTGTCCCCTTGATATTAGATAGTGGCCATCGTTGTCTCGTATTATCTTTGTTTCTTATTACCTCGTTTAATCTGAAATCTACTTTATCTGATAGGAGTTTGGCTGTACCTGCCTTCATTTG
Source organism: Uropsilus gracilis (assembly GCA_004024945.1). Taxonomy (NCBI): domain Eukaryota; kingdom Metazoa; phylum Chordata; class Mammalia; order Eulipotyphla; family Talpidae; genus Uropsilus; species Uropsilus gracilis. The sequence goes on from PVHY01002567.1 coordinate 32,548, forward strand.
TGGTTCATTTGCTTGTAGGATTGTTTTCCAAACTTTTGCTTTCAATTTATTTTTAGCAGTTAGGTATCTTTCTTGGAGGCAGCAGAAAGTTGGATTCTGTTTTTTTAATCCATTCTGCTACTTTGTTTCTTTTTATTGGTGAATTTATTTCATTAACATTTAGGGTGATTATTGATATATATATATATATATATATATATATAGTGATCTGTACTTGTCAATTTATTCATCTTTTTTCTTTTTTTTTGTGATTCAGTTCATTTCCTTGTCCCTTTCTCCCTGTCCACTCTTCCATTGGTTTACATCTTAAGGCTTCTTGTAGTGTTTCTTGAAGAGGGGGCTTGGTTATGGTGAGTTTTTGGATGTTTGTCTGAAAAGGACCATATTTTCCCTTCAAATATGAAGGAGAACTTTGCAGGATAAAGTATCCTTGGCTGGCATTTTTTTATCTTGGAATATTTTTGTATACCTCACTCCATTGTCTTCTTTCTTTAAGTGTTTCTTCTGAGAAGTCTGAGGTGAGCCTAACAAGTTTTCCTTTATAGGTTATCTGTTTTATACCTCTCACTAGCTTCATTATTTTTCCCTTGTCTTGAATTTTTGATATTTTAAATATTATGTATCTTGCTGTAGTTTTCTTTCATTTTGGTAGTTTGGTGTTCTTGTAGTTTCTTATATGTCTATTTTTTTCAGGTTTGAAAAATTCTCTTTAATTATTTCTTCAAATATTTTCTGAGTTTCTTTGTCTTTCTCTTCTTCAGGGATGCCAATTATTCTGACATTGGTTTTTCTCAAGTTTTCAGTTATTTCCCTGAGTGTATCTTCATTTATTTTTTTTTGTTTGTTTGCATATCTCTTTCTTTTTCTGTTTTTTTTTTCCCTCTTTTCTTCTTAGGTCTGAATCTTGTGAAGTGCTAACCCTTTCTTCCAGTTCTATTCTTTGTTCTTGGCTTTTCTATGAGCTCTTTTGTTCCTCTATTCTGTTAGCATCCATCAATTTATTTTTTAAGAATTCATTCTTATTTCTTACTTCATTCATTATAATTTTCATCTCGTTCTTTTCCATTCCAGTGTTCTCTGTTGCATCTTCTGTTTTTTTATTATGATAGTTCTGAATTCTTTTTCTGTCAGATCATAATAATTTCTGTACCTCTGTGTTGGTTTCAGTGGGCAAATGTACTTTCTGAGGTGTACTGGTCTCAGGATAGTTGGTTTAGTCTTTTGTGATTTTCCTTCCTCCTATATTTTGTTTTGCATTTGCTCTGCCCTTGTTGTGCCATTGCCACTGGTGCCAGTGGTGCCATTTCTTGATGGCATTGCTGGGTTGTAGGAATATTTGTCATGTTTGTCGGCTGTAGTGGTTGGTAGACAGGAATGGAGGTGTAGTTCCCTGAGACTTCTCCCTCAGGTGCTCTTATCTGGGCCTAGGCTACAATATCTGAAGTTACTAGCTCTAAGGTAGGGCGTTGGTGTTTCAGAACTGGAGCTCAGTGCAGGCTAGAAAGTGCTGCTAGCTGGTTTTGTGGGGATGATCGTCCAGTGGCGCGGTGTGTGTCTGGGTGTGTGCTCACTTATCCCATGTCACCCAGTGCAATGTGGTATGATGGGAGTATTCCCTGCTTTGTCCAAAAGCAGGGCGTGCACTCTCCCAGATAGCTTTTCTAAAGGCTAGAAGTCCAAAACCTGTACCCATTGCCTCAGAGACAGAAGATGTACACAAATGTGTACAAACATTTAAAACGCTACCAGATACAGAATGAGTCCTTGAATACAAACACAATTGACATCAAGAAAGGATTATATTTGTCATTCTGCCTAAATGGCACATGGACGGGCTGGCACGGTGCAAGGATTCCGCTGGTAGTGTTTAAGTAATTGATGGTAGAAGAAAAGAGCATTTTAACAGATATTTTCCCATTAATTTGTCATAGGTGCTCAAATGTCTGTGACCTAGAATTTCAGGGATTCAAATTGCCACTCTAATGGCTTTGCTCCAAAGTTATTCTATACACGGTGGTACAGACTTTAAAGAATTTATTGGTAATGCTGCAGTTTGCATGATTACAGTTTAACTGGATGATGGCTGTTTCTCAAAGAACCAAGTAAATATTACCTCAATTTTCATGACTTCAAATTCATGTTCAATCTTTATTAAATGCAGACTATGTCTGGTGCTTCTATATATTAATTTAACCCTATTTCATCTATATTTTTCACGTATTGTTTCTGGCCACATTCTTACCATGTAAGTTCTTTTTGTCCTACTACCTCTCCCAAAGTTTCTCTACTCAGCTATTTCTGGGTTTTCATATTTGCACACAGATGTGCGGAGAACATCTTATTAGAAATTGCTTTTTAAAAAAAATTATAATATTTTAAGGGAGTTTGTCCTCCAAAATAGAATAACTGGAACAAAGTAAGATTTTTTTTTATATTTCTTGCTACATGTTAGGGCATCATTGTAGAAATATGAAATTTGTTCATGATAGCATCAGCATGGAATATATAATGTAGACCTCTCCCCCCTTACTCAGTTTATATAATAACATATCTCATTTTAACTTATGTATGCAATGACTTTTTCAAATACAAATAACATGACATTCACAATCTTAACTATTTTAAGTGTACAGTTTAGTGGCATTAAATACCTTCTAATGCTGTTCAGCCACCATACCCATCTATCCCTATTACGCTCTTTACTAGTCATCTAGTAAAGTTTAAACTCTCTAAGTTATTGAACTTTCCATTGCCACTGAAATTATTCTACTCTTTGTGTGGTTTTCACTACTTATGCAAGTGGAGTCATACAGTTCCTTTCTTTTTGTGATGGTTTTAATTCACTTAACGTGTTTTCAAGATTCATTCATGTAGCATATGTTATAACTTTCTTCATTATAGGTTAAATAATGTTCTGTTCTATGACTATATCAGATTGTGTTTAGCTATTCATCCATTGAAGGATACTTGAGTTGCTTCCACATTTTAGTATTGTAACTAACATTGCTATGAACATAGTTGTACAAATAGCTCTTCAGGACCCTTCCTTCATATCTTATGGCTATAAACCCACAAGTGAAATTGCTGGATCATATGGCAATTCTATTTGTAATTTTTTTTTTGAGAAACCACTCTACCCAGAACAGTTGCATCACATCACAACAGTTCATAAGGTTTCTAATTTCTCCACATCTTTGCCAAAATGTGTTACTTTTGGTTTTGGTTTTTTAATAGGAGGCATCCTAATTAGTACGAGGTGCTATCTCATTGTAGTTTTGATATGTATATCCTTAATGACAAATAATGTTCAACACTTTTATGTGCTTATTGACTGTTGTTTTTATATCTTCTATGGAGAAACATCTGCCTTACCCTTTGCTGTTGTTAAATTGCAGATGAGCCATGTGAATGGGGGTCAAAAAGATAGTGATTATGCTGATCATTGCCTGTACATCAGGCAGTGAAAGTTTAAGTCTCTAAAAGTTTTCAAATCTGCCTCTTTCTATATCCCACCACATGAGAGTGTTCTTAATTGCAGAAAGAAAGAATATCTTTTAATCTTGAATTTAAAACACAGTTTAGAAGATGCCTTTCAGTGCCATTTTCTTCAGCAAAGTCATGCCAGGTACATACCAGGCTCACTATTCCTACTTTAAGAAGTCTTACCTGTAACTACTTGTTTAGAAACACTGTTTGAAAGATCCTGTTAAGAAGGATTATACTGACTTCCTTTTTTAATAAGAAAGTCCGAGAACAAGGAAAGTTTGATAAATCTCAGACATCACATAAGGTAATATGAATAATAAATATTTATATTTTCTTTCTATTTGTTCCATAGTTTTTTGGTTATTAATCACTCTGTCAACTTGTTGAGGAAAAATAGTGCAGAAGAAGAAAAAATAACAGCTAATAATTCCTAAGTAATTACTATGAGCTCAAGTTATAATCTATCTATCTATCTATCTATCTTTCTATCTATCTATCTATCTATCTGTCTGTCTGTCTGTCTGTCTGTCTGTCTGTCTATCATCTATCTATATCTACCTCATCTCTTATATTCTCACAGCAAACTTATGAGCAATTCCTTTATACTTTAGAGTTCTAAAAACTTGGGGAAAGAAGGTAACTGAAATTGCTTGTTATCATGCAGGAGGTAGAGAATGACAGAGCCAAAATTTGTGCTAGGTTATGTGTTTCCATAGACTACCCTAAATTAGAAATGAGTGCAGGCATTCAGATCCAGAATTTTTGTATTCTAGTTTTGACTTTATAAGTTATTTATTTCTTTCTTGATGAATTTTTATCCAATTTAAGAAGCATTCATAAAGGGATTACTTAGATAATATGAAGGACTTGAGATTAAGCAGTCTCTCTGTGCAGGAATAAGTTAATAATTTAATAGACAGAAATAAGTTAATGCAATTAATACTTAGCATTTCTTGAATACTTACTGTGTTCCAGTGTAACTTATTTACATGTATAAATTAATTGAATCTGCAAAATAAATGTAAGATGCACCTGCAAATTAGCAAGCTTGACCAGTTGGGGTCATTCCTCATTTAGGGTCACAATAATAGTTGTCTTTTTCTTTTTCTTGTGGCAATAAAATCAGGGACCGGGGCTTATTTGACACTTCTCCATGTTTTCTTTACCAATGCTTCTGAGACATAGTAATCCAGTTTTCTTGTGCAATCTTCTGCCACCAGTGTAGGACAACACAGGTAGACCTCTATATTGGGTGAAAGATCACTCAATGACTGCCATGGAATATATGTGGGCCAGTGTTCTGTTAGATGTGTGGTCTTGTAACCTTGGTGAGCCTTGGGGTTCCTTGTTTCCTCCAAAGCATGTTTTGGTGGTGAAGGCACTGTTAACTGTTAACATTCTTAAGAATTTGAGGCAATTTGCAGCTTTAAATGATCATACAAATTATCAAAATTAATTCCATGTAGTGTTTTTAACTAGATTATTACAAAATTGAGGTATTTTTTACCAAAAAATAATAATTATATTAACATAAAATTAAAAATTCAATTTTTCCCATCCTTCCTATTCCTCTTATGCAAATAAGGATGAGTGAAAGTCAAATGTTGCTATGGAGGATATTTGGTGTTGGGTATGGTGTGATGTGTGCAATTGCTGAGGTGAGAACTGTATACCTGAAACATCTACTGTGTTGTATGCTAATTTTACCTCAATCAAGAGAAAAAACAGTATTATCCATTCCCACTTTAAAAGTAACCAAGTAGCTTTATTCCTTAAGTCCTCACACAGGTATTCAGGAATACCAGGAAGGTGTGCCAAAGATCCCAACAGCATGTATTGCAGTGGAAGATGCAGAAATGATATCAAGAATGATTTCTCATGGGAACAAAGTTGTCATTCAGCTGAAGATGGGAGCAAAGAATTACCCAGATGCTGATTCCTTTAACACTGTGGCGGAGATCATTGGTAGAAAGTATCCAGAGCAGGTAAGTGGAGGAAGGAATGGGCTACCTGTGAATAAGATGCTATGGTCAAGTTTTGTTGTAAAAGTGGTCTGAGAAAGAAAGAACATAAGTTTTCAGAGATGGTCCTCATAGACTCATGAAGGGCAGACACTCCAAATATAATTTTTCTTCCATCAAAAATTTTCTACACTAAGGAAGGGCAGGATTAATTGAAAGGCATAATGGGATCCATGTGGTAGAAATTCACCTCTGTATAACTAAGGGTGGTGCCTGTACACCTGTGCTTTATTTATTCCTTTGGGAGCCAACTTGGCATTAAAGAGCATTCCAGTAGATAATAGTATATTTATTGTGTGAATTATCGCATTTGATTCTTTCATAGTTCAGTGAAGTAGAATCCACATTCTTCATTTTATAAGTGAGGAAGCTAACATAGAGGGAAACTCACTTGCCTAATTTCCACACAGTGATTGAGAACCTTGTGGCTGTTAAACCAAGATTTAAACCACATTTTATGTGCAATTGCTAATGTTTTTTCCTTAGCAAAGTTTAAAAATCAAATAATCCTAGAAGCAGATCCTAATAGAACTCCACTAGCTGAAGTTAAATAGTTGCTTATGCTTTGAGTCTGCAAAGAAAGAGATAGTTTGGCATCCCTTGGGTGCTCACTGACTTTGTGAATTTATATGACATTGATGTACAAAAATTAGTTATAAGATTCCTGATGCAAATATCTATTAGTACTTGTTGAAATTCTGAAAATGATACTTTAAATAGTTACTAAGAAATTGCAGACTGTATTTTGTATAAAGAGCTTAGTAAGGTAAAGGAAAAAAGCAAATAATGATGGAGTTTTGTGATGGGAGAACTTTGATATGTGACTTTTTAAAAACTTTAGTTTTATTTTATTTTGTTGTTATTGGTTAGGGACACTGTGATTTAAAGGCATAGGATTATGTCTACTTAGTGAGTGTCACCATACCACACCCACCACTGAGGCACCCATAATCCTTCACTGTAGTAGTCCATGGAGCTCCCTCCGCACTTTGCTTGCCCCACCTGGTAACCAACTCAATCCATAGTCAGGAGTTTTTTGTTGGTTCAGTTTCTCTGCCCTTTTAATTTGTTTCTTTCTATTTCAAATATAAGTGATTTTTTTTACTTAGCATATTCCCTTCTGTGTTGTTGCAAATAGATGTTGCGTGAGCTCATCTTTATATGTCTTTATCTATATATAGCTGAGTAGTGTTCTATTGTGATTATGCACCACATTTTCCTGATCCACTTATCAGTCCACAGGTTGTTTCCATAACCTGATTATTGTAGGTAGTGTTTCAGTGAATATAGGGTTACATATGTAAACCTCAAAATGATGTTTTTGCATTCTTGTCTCAGATCCTCTCTCAGACTTGAACTCGGTGCTAAGGAATTAATTTTACATCAAGACCCTTTTCTCCCTTCCCAGATTACTTGCTTCTTGGAACTGGGCATGCATTAATCCAGGGGTTGTAGATAATGGAATATCACAATAGGGCCACTAGGTCTCAATAGGGCTACTAAGAATCAATCAGATAGCTGAGGAGAAACTTTTAGTTGTTGAAAAAATAAGCAAGTCCAGACCCTTCCCCTTTATTTTTATTAAAAAAAATAACAATATAAAAGCTGAGTTTGTGTTCCAGCTACTAAATAGTTAAACTTAATTGCATTCTTAACCAGGTATTTTCTCTAGTCAGTAGCTCCAGGATAGTGTTACCATTTGAATGTTGCTAGGCCTAGGCATGAAGGGTTTAGGGTTATTTATTACCCTATCTGGGTGAGCAGACTGGTTCTGAGCCTGAGGGTGTTAAGATGACTGTGAGTTATTAGTATTTTGGATTGAAGCATCCAGGACACATCAGGGTCTAAGACTGAAGCATTAAGGCAAAGGACTTCTAGGTGGCACATGCCTGTAGGTGGCAGCCTAGGAAGCCACGGCCAGGGCCAGGGATTGCAGAGTCCCACCTGGGGCACTTAGTGAGACCTAGTCCCCCCCAAAAATACCTGGGTGTGGTGGCGCGTGCCTGTAATCCCAGCTACCTGGCAAGCTGAGTCTGGGGATTGCTTAAGTCTGTGGTACCCCAGGTAACATGAGCCTGTGGTTCCATGGGCAAAAATAGTGAGACCTAGTCTCATAAAAAAAAAAATGGCAAAGGAGTTCTTGGAGCTGAAGCAATGAGGAGGCTAAATGCTGACTCACACTCCTGATTCTCCGATGACCACAGGATCATCTGGCTGGGAGTGCTTGGGTCTACTCTTATTAATAAAAAAAAATCAGCTTTATTGAGGTTTTTCATAAGATACAGGTACCAAATTTAAGTGCATAATCTGATAAGTTTTGAAAACTGTACAGAATAAGGTCGATACTACCATAATCATAGAAGAATGTTTCCACCAGGACCCCAATATTCATCCCCTTTGCAGACCATCTATCTCCTCCTTCACTTCCTTTCTCTCTGGAAACCACTGACGTTTTCATCTCTATAATTTCATATAGCGGCATGAAAGAATGACAGTACTTACTTGTAGTCTTTCTTACCTGGCTTCCTTCTTAATATAATACTTCTGAGATATATCCATTTCATTCTATCAATTACTTACATATTGCTGATTAATATTTCATTGGATTAATATTTCATTGGATGGCTGGATCACTGAATGAATTCATTCTGTAGTGGATGGCATTTGAATGGTTTTAGTTTTCGACTTATGAATAAAGCCTTTGTGAAGAGGCTAGTTCAAGTTTTGGTAGACATGTTTTCATTTCACTGGGGCAAATGCAATGGAATTGCTGAACCCACCTAAATTTGAAGTGGTGGTATCTCTGTGGAGATTGCACCTTCTTCATGTGTGCAAATGGATAATTCCACAAAAGTTCCAGGATTTAGGATTAACTTTTTGCCTCTACCATACTATCGCATGGCATTCCAAGAATTAATGGAAAATACCTTATTACCAAGGTATGAAAGGTCAGTTAAACAAAATTCTTCCACAAAGGAATCATAGCATTTCTTCCACAGAAGGAATGTGGATAAGCATGGTGAAATCCATAGGACTGTGGTTTGGGTTAAATCTATGTTATAGCCTGCCTGAAACCATAGGGGTTGTCCAGACTGTGACGGGAAGTGGTAAGTGGTAATTTTGAGTGTTAAGTGAGCTTATGAACCCGTATAAGCGTAGTCAATTTCCAGTAAGTGCCACCTCTTACATGTAGACTCTTTGGGTGACTTCCCTCATCCCAACTTTTTTGTATTCTTTTCTCTTTGGTGTTTCAACAAAGCATGTCAATACCTTGAGCAGACACTCATGTGTTTTTTTGTCCTTCTCTTTTATTCTAATGCCTGTCATAGGGCTTGGCGTGCAGTGACATCTCAACACATTTTGTCTCTGTAAGATGAAGAGAGAACATAAAAGAAAAATTGATTGGAGGATTTTTCTTCATCTTAATTCTCTTCATCTAGGAGTTTTCCTGCCCATTTAGGATACTGTTTGTCCACTGGCATGTTGAACATCATCCCTCAATGAACTGATGTGTCAAAACCTGATTACCTCAGTGACCCATATCTGATTCCTTTCCTGCTTCTTTTCTCTGTTAAAGGAACCAGTTATACCAAAAAGTATAGGCAGGAAATTTGGTCACTTTCATTCTCTCCTTTCTATCACTGTCTAACAGAAAAGTGCCTCAACCTATTCAGTCTACCTTCAGCATATTTAAAAAGCATTCTGTTCCTGTCTTGCTTTTACTGTCATTACTATCCCAATTTATGTCCTTGCTATTTTTCTCCTGATTTTTCCTTCTGATTTGTATTTTTGCAATGCATCTTAGCATTATCTTTTGAAATACCGATTTCTACAAGATTTTACTCTGCTGTCAGGCCCCCCTCTCCTGTTCCCTGTAAAATAAAGATTACGGAAGGAAAATGCTGGGATGAGTGATCCAACATAGGCAGAAGAAAGAGGTAAAGAGACAAAAAAGGAGAAGGGGTTTGGGAGGATTATATATAAGGATTATATAAGGATTATTATATAGTTATAGTGAGGAGGAGATTATATAGTAGTATTAATAAATGAATAGAAAATGAGAGTGAAGAAACAGGGAAAGAAAATGTATGATAGGGATGCAGTCCCAACTAAGAACTCCTTTCATTAACCAATGAGTAGTTTTTTCTGAAATTATTCAGCTTTATTTTTAATTATTAGTAATGCTGACAAAGACATAAACACTGGTTTTGATAGCTTAGATTTGCTGACTTATCTTTGACACAACCTTACTATCTTGCTTCATATCACACTGAAGAATAGTGCTAAATAATAGTGAACAAATTAGTTACAAGGAAAGTCATTTCTAAAAGAGAAGAGGGGTTGTTGAAATTATTGTTATCCTTCCTACAAGTTGAAATCCTGGGTAACATGAAGATGGGCCAATACTCAGGCAGTATTAACCTCTTCAACTCAAACCACATTGCATAATCCAACCATTGTGAACAGACTTTTAAAAAATTACAGTAACACAAATATGTTATTGGGTTTCAATTTGTAAAGATAGCAGAATAAGAGAATTTACTCATAAATCCTATCCTCTCCCTAAAAGAGCATTGGCCTTTTTGGCTCTTATAAGACTAGAATTCTCTATCTAGTATCTTCAGAAATTGTTCCCCCATGATTGGGTGAACATTTTGAGGGGAGGTATGTTGAAGGAGAGCAATTTTCTGGAAGCGCTGGCATTAGGAATTTGAATCCTAGTTCTTACACAGCTTTATCCCTGGGAAATCATCATATCCTTGAGAAAGTTTCTGAGAGAGTGAGAAGGAGATATCTTTGACTTCAGAACAGATCCTTCCTGGCACTAAAATATTCCTACATGTATTAAGGAATGAATTTATATTCAAAAATTTATAAAAATCTTGATGTCATCCATGAATAGGTTTTCTTTTCTTTCTTTTTTTAAAATCAATACAGGCTATGCTATTATTTAAAATAGTCTGAGTTGGAGGCAGAGACAAGAGAGATAGGGAATCTTAACAATGGATTACCAGTTTCTTGATCTTCAGATGAGGAATTGAACCCATGAGTGACTTGCCAAGGAAATACAACCAGTGCATGATAGGAATACACCTGGAATGTGATATCAGGTTTTCTGACTCCTTTTTGTTTCTACTCCAAAGATAGTCCATTCTGCCTAGGCAGAATTCTCAGTCTAATTCTGAGGCATATAGATTGATTCAGGATACAGGCAGTGCCTTCCTTACCAAGTCATTACACAGGAGAAGTGGTGTCATTTTCTCATGCTTTTTCTCCTGATGTCTCTTTCATAGATACAATGAGCTCTCAATACAATATATACAATATATACAATATATACAATATATACTCAATACAATGAGTATATATACAATATATACTCTCCCTTGTTGTCTCAGTTTCTTTAGAGCTCCCATGAGGGATGTCACTAGAAAACTCACCTATGGTTGGTCTATGCATCCTCCTACCACCCAGTCTTTCTTGTCTCTTCTCTTCCTTTTTAACTTCTTGCCACTTTGGAAGAGGATCTAATGGATACATCACTTCTGTGCGTTTAATAATTCCATGTGATGCCCTATTCCCGGTGTTTCTGTGTACACCCATATCCCCTCATCAATCAGGTGTTTTCATTTTAGCAGAGCACCATAGACAAAGCTAAAGTAGATCTCCTACCAATCCCATCATCATCATCATCATCATCATCATCATCATCATCATCATCATCATCATCATCATCATAGTTTGAAAGAGTTTTAAACTCACAAGTGACATGTAAGTTCAGGTATACTTTTGTAAAATGGTGCAGAGTTTAGGTATACCATTGACCAGCTTCCCCAACAAAAGCATCTTACCAAACAATAGACCCTTAATCCAGTGAAGAAGCTAGGGAGAAGTTACTCACGCAAATCAGAAGCTTTCTTATAAAGTAGGGACTGCCTTTGGGCCATCCTCTCTGTGGTATTCCATGTAGGACTTTGTCCTGACGTTATTGGAGTAGCCCTTTCTCAGGCTCCCTGATGTTTTCGAGGGCATCCCACTGACACATAAACACAGAAGGAGAGTTGTGCTTGAATGGTCCTGAGGGCAAATTACCTGAACCAGGACTCCATTGCACATGTAGGAGAGACTTTCTCACTGACAGCAGACTCCCTGATGTTGACACTTAAAGCTGGCTCAGTGACACTTAAAACTATTTAGATGCTCAGTGATTTCCAAGGCCTTATTCTGTGGACTTGCTTAGTGAGTGCAATACTTAACAAGTGTCATTTGGTTTTTTACTAATAACTAACAAAACTTAACAAGGATTTTTCTGAGGAAGTTTTGTGTTAAAGTATTCTTTTTATAACATGAAAGCATTTTGCTAAAGCCTTGATGGGGGAATTTGCTTTTATATACACATTTGCCCCCTCCAGATGCTATTTTCATGGATTCAAGGAACAATTTCAGTTTCATATGCCAGTATTATATCATATATAATGTAGTACTAGTGGGTTAGTGAGAAATATTGAAATGAATTATCTAGTTTGTTAACTGTAAAGCTAGCTTTTTCTTTGTATGTGTATAGAGCAGGGCTTCTCAGTATCATCTGTAGTAACATTTAGGGTCAGAGAATTCTCTGGAGGCTGTCCTGTGCATTGTAGGAGAGTTAGCAGCATCTCTGGCCTTACCACCCCACCCCCAGCTCCTCCAGCTGTGACCATCAAAATGCCTCTAGATATTGCCAAATGTCTCCTGAGGGACAGAAGTCACTTCAGATTGAGCATCTGAAGTGTGGAGTAATGGAAAACACTGGGTGTGTGCTGTCAGGACTTGATTTTATTTCTGCCAAAAATAAGTTGAATGACCTTGGCAGGGGGGAGGGAGGGTCACTTAATTCTTCAAGAATAGACTGAAAGATTTTGTCTGGAAAAGTTCACAGGTCATTTCCAGCCCTAAAATTCCATTACTTAAAAGAAATATACTTGATATTATCGTCAGACAGATGATTCACACTGTATACTATTAGAGAGGAAGACATAGGTGCAGCCTTTTCATTATTTCACAGAAGAAGAGTATTGGCAGATGTTTAAAAAATACTTTGTGTCCAAAAACTTTGAAACTCTTTTATTTAAAAAGTTTAATGGTTCCCTTTCCCCTTTAGGCTTTCATGGGCTGCTGTGCACTGAGAATCTTTAAGAGGTAATTTTGCAGTATTCCCCAAAGTTTTTGAAAACCAATAAGGCAGTAACAGAAGATCCACTGGGGCATCTTATGTTTGGGTATTTTTTTGATACTCATTTTTTCCAGCTATTCATTCACTAATTAAACATACATTAACTGAGTATCTGTCTTGTGACAGGCACAGGGTTGTAGTGATGGCAGTGGGTGGGCTGTGGTTAGAAACAGAGTTTGTACAATTAAAATCCTGCTCTTTGCATTTTGTTGGTATGTTGTTTTTATCTCTTTGACCCTCAACAATATCAGCCTTCTCCAGAGAGGGGAGAGCTTATGCATAAACAAGCAGTTGAGAAATAGGAAGGGAAAATCAGGAGAGACAGATCACAGAGGGCACAGCCAGCCATGTGAAGGGCTGGGCCTCTGTCTTGTTGACAGTAGGAAGTCACTGAAGAGTTTTAGCAGTAGATTTGCATTTTTGTTCACCTTGGCTACTTGTGTATATTTGAGAGGGTCAAGACTGCAATTCCACCAAAATATATTAGGAGTTAAACCAACACTGTGGAAATCATGTTGAAAAAGAGGCGACAGATTCAGGAAATGTTTAGGAAATAAAATTGGTAGAGTTGTTTAAGTTCGAATATAGGAAGGAGAAGTGCAGTTTGGATAACTACGAGAATTTGTTCAATAATTCCACTGTAATTTATTTAACTCTTTCTATATGCTGGACCTTTCACAGAATTGGGATTTCATAGTCCAGAGGGGTGATTAAACAATTAGCTGCAATAGAGGAAAGTGCCATAATATAACAGCTACCTCATGCTATGGGCACTCATTTTTGGGTCAAGCATCCTGGTCAAGGAGACTGAAGAAGCCTTTCTGGAAAAATTCTACTGATTTCTGCAATCTGCAGAGTTAAGTAGGAGGCACTACCTCCATGCTAATAGTCACTGGAATGGGGAATAGCTCAGTAGAGAGAGTTGCATATAGGGAAACCCAAAGAGTAGTGTTACTCTATTCTTAAAGGGTATCAGGTGACCTCCTATAATTTCTGAATCCATTTAATAGTGAGCCCTCTTGTCATGGTATTATGCTGTAAAATAACCTAAAGAAAAAAAGATATGACTTACTTCATGTATCTATGTTTTCAAAAATAAATTATGAAAAACTCAACAATCCCTTTGGAAACTGTTTTTACAGTGATGCTGCCAAGACCCTTGTTGAAGGAATAAACAAAAGCTGATTGACCTGGCGGACAAACTCATTCCATACATAATTGAATAGTTAGAGACTGCAGCAAATGCAGCTTTGCCTTCCATCTGAATATGCAGTCTGATGATTTCTAAGACCTTCTTAATGGGTATAACAAGTTATTATGCCTGGGTGGGAGCCTTTTTACTAACCTAAGCAGCTGTTTAAACTTTCATAAGCAAAGTAATTATTAAATCTTTCATAAAAGTATTGGTTGGAACATTTGTTCACATATTAACCTTGAGTTGGAAAGTTTTGGGGGGTGGGGTTAAAGAGTTCTGAGCTGGCAAGTGTCATTCTATTTTTTTTCTTTCGCATTATAAACTTTTTCATGGCTTGGAACCCGCCAACCTAAATCACAGGAAGAAAAATACATGTGTGGCAAGCATGAGCCATTTCATTTTCTATTTTTCTAAACTTCTGAAATGTGCTCATAGCTGTGCATGCCTCTGGGCTCATAAAGACAGTATATAGGAACAACCCAAGTCAGAGAGGCTGCTTTAGACACATAGCCACCCAGGTAGACAAGCCAAACCTTGGGAAACACTCTCTGCTGAACTCAGCAGGCCACATTAGTTTGCCAAAGTAGGATTTATAAGCAGGAGGATGCCATCATCCATGGGTTTTAACACTTTTGTTATGTATAGGGCCAGTTAGTAATAATCAAAATCAGAGGATGAATATTTATGCACATTTACGAAGTACCTACTAAGTGTAGCAGGCAGCTTTCTAGAGCCTTCTTTTACATGATCTCATTTAATCTTCACAGTAATCTTGTCAGATAAGCAATGCTGTTATCTTTATTACAGATAAAATATTAGCTATTTATTACAGATATGTTACAGATGAAGAAAGCAAGGCTGAGAGAGATCGAAGAGTTCATAAAACCTCTGTGTAGCAGAGTTAGTTTAAATTGAAGTTCATTCTCAGAACTCATACTTTTAACAATTCACTATGCTGTACTTCTTAGTCCTCTTATTTTCCAGTTCATGGAATACCACTATATAAGGTGTTTCCTGAGTTGCCCTTAATGAAAAGAAAACATGCATAGCTCTCAGCATTGTAATCAACATCACAACTGCTGGTTAAATACCTACCATGAGCAAAATCCTGTTCCTAGGCTTGGAGATATTTTGAGTAAGAGAGGTTAAACTACAAATGGCCCTTTCATGGTAATTGACAAGTAATCAGGCAATGAATTTTGCATCCCAACGTTCTGCAGCACTAATGCTGTGGATGTGGGACTACCCACAGTTGGGACTACCTGTAGATGCTGTAATGTTTGACTTGCTTCATCACATCTTGGCTGGCTCTGTACCAACATAACTACGTAGGATGTCACAGTTCACAGTGAGTCCACAGTGTACTCTCACCAATATAGTCTACATAATCCTGACAACAAGGCTGATTAGTACAATTTCCACTTGAGGATAGAAGCTGAGATGCAAAGTAAAAAACTTGACTAAATCATAACCAGATCTAATAAGTACAAGATAAGACTCAAAGTTTGATTCCTCTTTGACTTGCCAGAGTCCTTCCATTTTATAAAGTATAAGATAAATGGTTTAAGGATGCTCTAAATAGCCTAAAAATGAAAATGATTAAATAAATCATTACAATATAATGTACTAAAGCAAAATTGGTAACTTTAAAATGTACATAAATCCTATGATCTCATTTTAAAAGACAAAGGCAAATTCCCATCCCTTACATGTAGGCTGTACTTGGTGATTTACTTTCAATGAACAGAAAGTGACAGACATGATAGTGTATAATGTCCAACAGAAAGCAATGCAGTTTTCCCCCTGCTCTTTCTCTTGGATCAGTCATTCTGGGGGAAGTCAGCTGCCATATTGTGAGGGTACTCAAGCAGCTCTGTGGAAATGGCCACATGATGAAGAGTTTTCTGCTCTCAGACAGCAAGTGGCTACAACATCTGCAGTCAAGGCTTCAACTAATCACAACCCTAGCCAGTGTCTTGACCACAACCTATAAGGATCCAGAGTCACTCAGCAAATTCACCTCTAAAGTTTTAACTTAAGAATCACTTGAGATAATAAGTAGTTATTATTTTAAGCCATTATATTTTGGGAAAAACTGATGTAGTAGTCAAGGAGTACAAGATACAGCAAAGAAGGAACTGTGAACTGTTACAAAAGCTGGTTACTAAGAGATGAGAAAGAGTAGAAATTTAATAAATAGTGAATATTTTCAGAGGTGTTTCCAGAAACACATTTTAGAAACTGCAGATAAACAAGACAAAAACTCATAATTCAAAAATTATCTCATTTAGGATATGAGAATCTTACAAAGAATTTACTATATTATATAGTAATGTAACAACTAATGTTCCTAAAAGTGACTTGAACCTGGAAGAAGTTAAGTTTGTCATGGAATATTCAAGAAGATAGGAAAGAAATCAAAAGCATTGTCTTGAAAAACTACTAAAAAATAATCAAGACAGAAAAGAGTACTGTATAAATCCTCAATGAAGGGGGATGCAGACTATCCAAAATAACCTCCACCCTATGTAGTTACCACACTAAACTGTCTGGGTCTGTATTTTGAAAACTTTAGGCTTAAATATAGGGCCAAGTAATGCTTATGAAGAACATCTGGGTTTTCCTCGGAATTTCAGTCCACCAATTCCGCTGTAACAATCAGGTAGAAATGAACATTTTATAACCAATTATGTGCTTTGCTTGGCATCATGCTAACCAACTGAATTTTTTTAAAAAGAGAATTGCCCAAATTGACTTGTTATTCTATGTGTATCTCATTCACTGGCTATTTATTGAGTGCTACCCATGTGTTACCCACTGCAACAGGCCTATAAACCAAACCTTTATGTTTGTGTTTCAGAAATCTCTTTGCATCCCAGTTCCAGCTCTGCTGTTTCCTAAAGTTAATAGCAGCTTCTGGTAGAAAGACTGTTTATTGTTTAAATTGGGTTTGTAATATAAAATTAATACCTACTTATTTGAAAAATAGAGAAAAAAATGAAATGGATTTTTACTCAAAAACACATTAATTCAAACAAATGCTCTTAGAACCTTGCTGCATTTCCCACCCAGAATTTCTTCTATGAATATTTTTATTTAGTTATATTTTATATTTTATAATGTATCTTTGACAAAATAGCTCTAGAAATAGAAATTTGGGTATATTTTAAGTTATTCTAGCAATTTTGTAACATGCTTAACTCTTCTTAGATGTTTTCATTATAAATAAATATTTCAGTAAAAACATTATATATAGATAAATATGCAGTGAGGCAGTTTTAAAACTAAATTTTGAACTGTTTATGGGCTTCACTAAAATGGGGGTAACTATTTTATTTTTTACAAGTTACTTTTTTATTGATTATATATATTTTTTCTTCACATAATTGTATATTCTGAAGTTCTCCCACTAACATGTCACCCATGAACCTTGTACTTGTTCCTTTTCTGATTTACTGTTCCCTCCTTCCTCCTCCCTGACTGTATGTTTCATTCAGTTGTTGTTAGTTCTAACTTTTTCTTATCCTTTGTTTAATTTTCCTATATCCCACAGATAAGTGAGACCAGCTGGTATTTCTTTTATTTTCTGGCATATTTCCACTCCCTTGATTCCTTCTAGCTCCATCCATGTTATTGTAAATGACATAAGTTTGTTGTTTTTGATTGCTGAATAATATTCCATCATATAAATATACCACAACTTTTTTTTAAATCTATTTATCAATTTTGGGGCATTTGGGTTATTTCCATATCCTGACAATTGTAAATACTGCTGCAATAAACATCTGAGTACAGGTTTCCTTTTTGGTATTAGTGTTTTGGTATCCTTTGGGTAGATTTTCAGAAGTGGAATTGCCAGATCAATAGTAGTTCCATTTTCAGTAGATTGAGGGTCCTCCACATAGCTTTCCATAGTGACTGGATCAGTTTGCATTCCCACCAGCAGTGGGATTTTTTTTTTTTTCTCCACATTTGTTGCCTGTTTTCTTTATATGGGCCATTCTTACCAGTGTAAGGTAATATTTCATTGTGGTTTTGATTCATATTTCCTAATTGTAAGTGATGTTGAACATTTTTCCATGTGCCTGGCTAGGGGTTTATCTATTTTATTTAATATCTCAAAGAACCAACTTTTTGTTTCATTAATCTTTTGGATTATATTTTTTTCATTTCTATTTCATTTATTTCTGCTTGAATTATTATTATTTACTTGCCTCTGCTTGCTTTTGGAATTTGGAATTTTTTTGTTGCTCCTTCTCTAGCTCTCTAAAATGTGAGATTAGGTTGATTCTTTGGATTTTTGTTTGTTTGTTTGTTTCTTGATTGGAAACTGTATTGCTATGTAATTTCCTCTAAAAACTGCTTTTGCAGCATCCCATATATTCTAGAAGGTTGTTTCCTCGTCATTCACTTCAAACATTTGTTCATTTCTTCTTTAATTTCCTCATTAATCCAAATGGTTTTCCAATAGTGATGGCTCGGTCTGCATGAAATGAGGGTTTCCTGTCCTTCTTTTCATGTTTAATTTCTAGGTTGATGTCTTTATGGTTGGTGAAAATAGATGGTATGATTTCAATTTTCATTTATTTGTTGATGCTGGTATTGTGGCCCAGTACATGATTGATCCTGGAGAATGATCCATGTGCATTTGAGAAATGTGTGTATTCAGGTTTTATTTTTGGGTGCAGTGTCCTATAAATATATATTAGGCCCCTTGACCTAGGTGTTCATTTAGAGTTACTGTGTCCTTGTTTGTTTTTTGTCTCATTGATCTGTTCCTTGGTGAGAGAGGGGTGTAGAAGTCCCCTACTGTGTATGTATTTTCTCTAATGTCTTTTTTTCAGAGATGCTAGCAATTGTCTAATACATTTGATGCTTCTCATTTGGTGTATATATATTGATGAGTGTTATGCCTTCCTGATGTATTGATCCCTTGATTGATATATAGTGGCCATCTATTTCTCTTGTCACATCTTTTAGTTTGAAGTCCATTTTGTTTGGTATAAATATGACTGTGCATGCCTTCTATAAATATTGCTGTATATGCCTTCCTTTGGAGTCTATTTACTTGTAGGATTGTTTACCAACCCTTTGCTTTCAATCTTTCTTTAGCAGTTAAGTGTGTTTCCTGCAGACAGCGAAAGGATGGTTTCTGTTTTCTAATCTAGACTGTTACTCTGTACCTTTTTTATCAGTGAATTTAGTCCTTTAGCATTTAGGGTGATTATTGTTATGTGGAAGTCTGTATTGTCACTTTGTTCATCTTTTTTTGTGGTTCTTATTCATTACCTTGCTATTATCCCCCATTCATTCCTCTTTTGGTTTAAATTTTAAAGCTCCTGTAATATTTCTTGAAGGGGAGGTTTAGTAGTAGTGAATTTCTGTAGAATTTGTTTGTATGAGAAGATCCATATTTTTTCCTCATAAATGAAGGAGAGCTTTTCAGGATGAAGTATCCTTAGCTGGCATTTTTTTTTTTCTTGGAGTTTGTTGAATATGTTGCTCTATCCTCTTCTTGCCTAAAGTGTTTCTTCTGAGAAGTCTGGTGTGAGCCTAATTTGTTTTCCTTTATACATTATCTATTTATTGCCCTTTGTCAGTTTCATTATGTTTTCTTAGTCTTGTAGTATTTTTTCCCCCATTTTGGTATTTTGGTGTTCTTCTAGCTTCCTCTATTTCTATTTTCATTTCTTGTTCCACATTTGGGAAGTTTTCAATTATTTCCTTGAATATGTTTTCATATTCAATTATTTCCTTGAATATGTTTCTCAGTTCCTTTGTCTCTCTCCTCTCCTTCTGGGATTCCTCATAATATCATATAGTTCTTGTAATTTTTTTCATTCTTCTTCCCTTGCACCTCACTCTTTTTTTAAAATTCTTTTTGCATCTGAATCTTTGGGAGTATTGATTTGTTCTTTCATCAAATTGTGATAATTTTAAATAATAATCAATGGAAAGATAGGAATAGAGTAGTATGGTTTTTCTCCCTGCCAAAAGAACTGCTTTTGGGGAAGTTTTTATGTTATTGTATGGCCAAGTGTCCAATGTGACATTAGTCATGTTATTAGTTAAATTAAACATGAATGACTGTATTAACAACATTATTATTCTGTGCATACCCTTGACTATTAAATTTAAGGTTAAACTAACTTAATGTCATGAATTTATTGCAGCAATTATGATCAGTTAGTGCATGTTCTTCCATATTCATGCCTCATCTCTGCAAAATTGCAATATTTCATTTCAAACGTATTCTGAACAGATTTGAAATTAGCACTTTTCCTCTGGTGTTTTTATCAGAAGGTCTTTGAGTTCCTACTGTTAAACATTTGTATGTTTTCATAAACTACCAGAAATGGACCTGGAAATGAGAGCACAATAATCAAGGCAAGTCAGGGTACTGAACTTAGTCCTTTCTTCATTCTTCAGGGGCTATAATATGGGCAATAGAAATGTCATCTTATTACCTCTGTTCTCACCTTCCCTCTCTCCATCTGTCTGATATGCCACAAGCAACCAATATTCCTTAGAGAAGCCCAGGTGATTCTCTTTCCCATGTGTTTGTGCTATTTCTATATTTCTTTGCACTTCTGATAGTGACCCCCTTTTCTGTAACTTTCACTGAAATCTTACCAACTTTTTTGTTATTTACTCATTTATTATATTTAATTATTAAATATTATCAATTTATTTAATAAATATTTACTGAGCACCAATTATATACCAGACACAGTTCAAAGGTCAGCTCAAATTTCCATAATCAACAGCATTTTACATTCCCACCAACAGTGAATAAAAGTTCTTTTTTCTCCATATCCTTTCATACATAATTATTTCTTGACTTTTTAATAATAGCCATTCTAACCATTATGAGGTGAAATATCATTATGGTTTTGATTTACAATTTCCTGTGTTGATGTAGAACATCTTTTCATGTGTCTGTTAACCATCTGTACATCATCTTTGATGAAATGTATATTTAGATTCCCTGAAATTTTTTAAATTGAATTATATGCACTTTTGTTTATATATATTTTGGATATTAATCACTTGCCTTACATAGGGTTTGTAAATATCTTCTATATTTTCTTTCTCAATAGTTTTTTAGTTTACTATAGTCCCTTTTTCTTTTTTTTCCTTTGCTGTTAGAAACAAATTCACACAGATCACTGAGACCAAAATCAGTGAACTTTTATGTATCTTTTTCCTTTGTGTTTTTGTTCTTGTCTAATTGCTTTGTCTAAGATTTCCAGTACTGTATTAAATAGTAGTAGTGAGAGTGGGTATCCATACCTTGTCCTGACCTGAGAGAAAAAGCCTTCTGTTTTTTTTCCCTCTGATTATGATTAGCTAGGGCATTATTACATATGACCTTCATTACCTGTAGTTGTATCCCTTCTATACATATTTACTTAAGAATTTTTTATAATGGATGTTAAATTTCATCAAATGCTTCTTTTGTATCTCTTGAGGTGATTGTATCACTTTCATCTTGCATTTTGTTGATTTGATGCAACACATTGATGGACTTGCATGTGTTGAAACTCCCTTGCTTCCTGGGATAAATTTGACTTGGTCTTTATGTGTAATGTTTTTAATATATTGTTGAATTTGGTTTGATAATATTTTTGTGGAGGAATTTTGCATCTATGTTCATCAGAGAAAATAGCTGGTAATTTTCTGTTTTTTTGCTCTATCTGATTTTGAGGGCTTATGCTGGCTTCACAAGTTAGACAATATTTCTTCCTTTTTAATTTTTTGGGAGAGTTTTATAAAAAATGGATATTAGATCTTATTTGAATATTTGGTAGACTTTACCAGTGGACTTAGGTTTTTGTGGGAGGTTTTTTTGGTGTTCAATTGTTTTACTTGTGATAGATCTGTTTAGATTTTCTGTTAGTTTATCATTCAATCTTGAGAGCCTATGTTATTCAAGGAATTTATCCTTTTATTCTAGGTTGTTCACTTTGTTGATAAATACACTCATCACAGTTTCTTAAGATCTGTATTTCTCTGATATCCATTGCAATACCTCCCCTTTCATTTCTTATTTTATTCATTTGAGTTTTTTCTCTTTTTTACCAATGCATTTAGTCAAAGGGTTGTCAACTTTTAAAAAAATTCCAGTTCTTTATTTTACTGATCACTTTTTGTTTATTCTGTTTTCTATTTTGCTTATTTCTGCTCTCATTTTTAATATTTCTCCCCCCTGACCTTGGGCTTTATTTGTCTTCTTTTTCTTGTATCTATAAGGTTACATAGTTTATTTGAACTTTTTTCTTGTTTTCTGAAATAAGCCCCTATTGCTACGAACTTCTCTGTTAAAATTATGTTTTCTTATTGATTTTTCTGTCTGCAGGTTCTATCCGTTGAGGTAAGTGGGTTCTTTAAATTTGTCATTACATTATACTTCTTATATCTTACTTTTAGATTCAACAATATTTGTTTTACACTTTTTAATGTTCCTATGTTGAGAGCGTATAAACTGAGTTTGAAGCCAAGCTTAGCCATAAATATCATTTATCATATTAATGATACATTTTTAATTAAAGAAAAAAATGAATGAATAAATGATATGAGTAAACTGATGAATAAAATAAAAATAATGCCTTATCTACCAGGCAAAACTAATGACAAAATAAAATGGCTAAAATGAAATAGAAATTTAAGATTGTTATGGACTTCAAGTCTATGAAACATGCTTAATATGATTTCCATATTGGATCATCTCCACTGAAAAGGGAATATATGCAATTCCCATTTTCATATTTCTGGATCAGTTTTATCTAGCATGCTATTGTATTCTATATAAGCTATAAATTGAAGTCAAAAGCAATATGTACTTTATCATTGCTTTATATTGTAAGATATAGTGTCTTAAAAATCATTGAATAGGAAGATTGTACCTTCAGAGTGTTGATAACCTATTTTAGCATTCAAAAAGGTAAGTAGTTAACCTTAGTGGTAAGGGAACATAGCAAATTAAGTAATTTTGAAAAATGTTTTATTTTGAACAGTAAGTGCATGCTAAGGACTTCTAGTTCCTAAATTAAGTGAGTCACCAAAGTAATAATCTTAACAATCAGCTTATGTTTATCAAGTGTCAGGGATTTTTTTGTTCAGTTTCTCATTTAATAATCCAAACAACTTTATGAATCAGATACTGTTATTTTCCTCATTTAAAGATGGGGAATTGGTTATGTAAGAGATAAGGCAAATTGCCTGAGTCCACAGGACTGGTAAATGTTGAGGGTAGGCAAATTAAATTTTAGTCATTCAGATTCAGTTTCTGAAGCCTATGTATGGACTCAACTGCTGTGCTCTTTTTATAATATATTCATGAGATTAGAAAATGTGTGTGATTTCTCAATGACATTATCAGTTGCATATCCTCTGTAATATCAAATACATTTTATTGACATAATTATTTCTGTATCAGCTTTGTGAAAGAATAGATTGTGGCATTTAATGTTTTTGGAGGAACAAGAAACTATTGAAACCACAGGCTCACACACACAAAAAACTGTTGTATCAGGTGGTTAGAATTTCCCTTTTGATCTGTCTATTATTCTAAAGTAGAGTAGTTACAGTGATGCTCACTCTATATACCTGAAATACTTTCAATTATATCTTCTCACATTCAAGGGAAAGAAGCAAATATTAAAACAAAATATAAGGAGTCCCGGTAAACAGGACTTTGAGAAGCATACTTTTATCTGTCCAAGATTAATTTCTTTGGGAAATAGCCCACCTCCCAATATTTTTGTTTCACTTAGGCTGGCAGTTCTCACTTGAGGAACTGGAATTTAGGCTTCTGAGAGACACATGGACAGAAGAAGTTGGGTTTGCAGATCTTCCTCTTACTAAGACAGATGTATCTGCTTTACTTAAGTGTTTGAGGATTCAGTGAAATACTATCTCTATGGAATTTTGGCATAGAGCTGTCATTTAATGAATGGTGGTGGTTCTCTTTAGGATTATTAGTCCTGGGGACAATTCTTTTCAAAAAGTAGGTGAAGTAGACATTTTTTTACTGTGGCAGCAGCAAAGACAAATGATATTTAAGAAGTACTTCCAACTATCCTAATGATGAATTAGCAAAGCATAATCAGGTGATTATAAAGGGTGGTCTGATTAACTTCTGTTTTGTTATAATATGGCTGGTAAAAGTCACAATACTTTATTATTTAAAAAAGAAAATCAATGATATGAAAGAAACCCAGTTCTCTTGTCAGGGGCTGGAGGTTTGGAGTAGGATGTGGAAAGAGTGAGAAGAAGGATAGTTTTTTTCTTTATAAAATTATTTATTTTTATTATTTGAAATCACAACATCAGTAAATGGTTTTTTGGGATACCTCCCCCTCCTTTGCCCTCTAGTTCCCCCTCCATTCTCTCACACCCCTCTCTTTGTTGTTTGCTAATCTGCATTAAGCTCATAAGTTTCTTACTTTCCTGTGGCAGTGTTCTTTCACTGGGTGAGGGACTGTGTTGTTGAAACCAGGCAAACCTAGCTGACAGGTTTTCAGTCTTAAGTCTGCCTTGGGCGGCCAGTCTATATTTATTTGTAGTCTGTCCATGTTCTCTTCCTGCAGGCAGTCTTTTCCAATCTCATCTCTGCTGTTTTGCTGCTTAACCTTAAGGTTCTGGTGTCTGATTTAGGGGGTCTCGCTCCCCCCCAGCCAGCGTTGGTGAAGAAGTCTGTGGATACAGGCGTCTGTGAATGGCCTTTGTAGATTATCTCCTCTGCCTCAATTTGCAGCTTTGCTGTGGGACCGATGCCCCCCCATCTTTAGTCTTCCTCTCTTCTCCTGTAATGTGGGGAGAGGGCCTTGTTCTCCTAGGAGGCATCTCCAAAATGAGGTGTTGGATCTTCCTGGCCCAATGAGCGCATGGGTGTGCTTCATGACATTGTATTTCTACAGTTGTTTCTCTTGTCTCACATCTACTGGTTCTCTCAGTTGTCCATCTGCTGTGTCCAGCTCAGTCTTGTGGGCTGGATTTTTGCATGCATGGTCCCTCACCCATTCTATGATGGGGTTTGTGTTGTGCATGTTCTTGCTCTTCTTGAAGATTACCTGGAGTGAGAGTGAAATGGAAGGGGCATTTCCATTTCTTCCACCCCACCCGCATGCAGGTACCTCCCTGCTTGGGGGCAGGACCCAGATGGCCAAGCATGTGCCTTCCATGCTCCCCTTGGGTTAAGAGCAGGGGGCAACATAGCTCCGCTGATCCGGGCTGCATATGACTGCCCCAGGCAGCTGGTGAGCCCCCCTCCTGGGCTCACCAGGCTTGGAGGGCTTACCCAGGCTCCTTCACTGCCTTTGCTCTCCACTGGCAAGGAAGTTTAGGTGGTTCAGGACCTGGGCCTGCAGGCAGCCTTTAGGAGACTCAGAAGGGTAGTCTTAAAGGAGAAGCAATCCACTCATGTATAGCTGACTTCCTCTTTTAATGAACAGAGATATGGTGGAGCTCCAGCATATTAATAAATGTTCCACTATGGGTGGTGAGAACTTTGAAAGTAAAGCAGTGAATACAGTGTTGGATTTGGTAATGAGAATATAGAGAATTATAAATGAGATGTCCAGGAGGCATCTGTATTAAGGAAACCCAGTTTGAGCTGATGAAAGTTTGTATGCAGCAGGTTTGGGGTTTTTGGTGGAAGAAAAGATTCTGCTGGATGGAGGAAAACCAATATGAAATGATGGGGGAGTTTTGATCAAGTCTTTAGCTTTGGTCTTTAATATAGGGGCATGGAGAGACTATTAGAAGCCATAGGTGCATACCTACTTGAAATGTGACTCTTTATTATGTTATTTCAAGTTTGAACAATTGCCAGTTTGCCAGCAGTTATACAAAAAGTAGGTCATTTGGAATTTGAAATGCATTTCCACATAGACATGATACTCAAAATTCATCTTCTAGTGCTAGGTGTACCAGAACAGGGGTAAAAGAAAGTCAGTAAGGGAGACACAGTATGATGGAAGAGACTTTCCTCTATCATCTAGATACTTTGGGCCAAAGTTTTGAGGAAAAAATTAGATAACTTTGTCTTTGATGGCCTTTCCTTTTTGTTCTTCCTCCTGGTACATTTTCTCCTTAACTAAAAGAATCCTATTGTTGCAAAACAACCTGACAAGATACATACATACATACATACATACATACATACACACATACATACACACATACATACACACATATATATGTAATCTAATGGTATTGAAAGAAATTGCAGCTCAGAGACGTTTATATAAGTTGTTCAGGCCCATATAGTAAATCAATGGGAAAGACCAGTTTCATAATGAAGTATGTTTGCCTCTAAAACTCATGAACTTCAAGCTTGCTTGTCTTGGAATGTTTGCGTTAATAGGTCCATCATTATTACAATAAGGAATGCTGGTGGGAATGGAGTATGTGCCTGGGAAAAATTTGACATTAGTTTGATTTTGAACTGCCTGGGATAGTAGCTATATACTACTGTTTGATCACAAGAGAAATCTTGGTGTGTTGCCAAATGCTGGAGATAGGTAAACTTGGAGTGTCTCATTTACTAAAGAATAGCAAAGGTAGGTAGACTGAAGTGTTTTATTGGTTGTAGAACAGATAGATCAAAAAATGGTCAGAGATAAGATAGATATTTGTTGGTGAGTTGGGAAATGTCTAAAGTCACAAGTCAGTGGTCCTATTGCTTAGCAACTCATATATTTTCTCATAGTTTTGACAAACAGAACCTTCAATTTTTTTTTGACTATGCCTAAGGGCTGATAGTTCTGCCTATGAATGATGCATGAATGACAAGTTTATAATATGAGCTATACTCTAACTCTTGAAATTACAGAGTCTCAAGATTGGAAGGAAATTTAGTATTCTCTCTTGAATTTGCTCTTTATTTGAACTTTGCTTTACACCTGCATAAGGTACTTATTGACATATCCTAGTCCATCATATACCTCTCTCTATATGAAAGATCTCACTTTTGAGTTAAAATCTTCCTGCCCCTAAGTAATATTTGACACTCACTCTGTCTATACACGTAGAATACAAATCTCAGATGTCTTCCATGTGAGAGCCCAAGGCACCTTTGGGATCAGTCTCTTTGACTTGACTTTCTCTTTACTCAACTGAACTTCTCCATCTCTTTAGAGGTTCCTTGGGGTGTATGTTCCTCCAGGCAGATGTCTTTCCAGACATTGAACGGCTTATTGGCTCAGGTTCTGCAAATGCACTCAGCAGACGACCTCCAGTGTCTTTTAGACACTTTTAGAGATTGTTTACTGGCAGAGAGCTGTTTACCCAAGGTCATGTGTGCCCTGATGTGGTCCATATTCAGTAACTGATTCATGTGACAGTGTAAAAGTCTGGTTACTCCGGTTCCACGTGGGACAGTTCTGGCAAGCCAGTGGGATCTTAAAACTGTCAGCGGCTTTCAACAGCTAAGGCTGTTGTTGGGATCATTGCAGCTTGACTTCACCTTCTGTCCCTTCTCAGGTTCATCTACTCCCTTTCTTCAGTGTTTGTTCCAAAAGCATAAACATTCTGATGCCAAACTCAGAAGCAGTCTGCATCTGTAGAACCCAACCTGGAATGCATAGCTTCAGATCATCTCATGAGCTATACCAATTTGTTTATGTACATATATGCTTTGGTAGAATTTCTGGTGTGGATAGATACTAGGTATAACCTATGTGATCATAATACTCTCAATTTTGAATATTTAAAATTAATTTTCATTGTTATATAACCAATGAATGGAGGTTATATGTAGTAGAAAATGAATTTTTTTTTTTAAGTGAAGGTGATTATTTCATCTTCCCCCTCTAAAGCAGAGCCTGATATAAGAGTTTACATGGGAGTTTGTTTGGGAAGTTATTACAAGAATGGACATGAAAGACTGCAAATAACAACATTGGGAAATTCAACCTAAAACTTCATTACTGATCTATTCACCACCATGAGCAACTGAGGTACACTTGCACTACACTCTTCCAAGAAGCTAAGCTCTCTACCAGAGAATGAAGGAGAGAGAATATTTACCCACCAGTCACCGAGCCCCCATGGCCAAGCATTCCCTTTCAGCCTAGGTCTGTGCATGCCTCAGAATATGAGTGAGAACTATTCATTTTCCTAGGAGGCTGGCTCAGAAAGCCCTGAGTAGAAGGTGAGAGATGCTAGCTACAACCAGGATAGGGTACAAGTAGCTTATGCCTGTGAACACCTACTTGCTGTAACAGTGGTAGAAGTTAAATGTTGGTCTGAGAAGATACAAGACAGAACACAAGAGTGTACCAAATACAGGAAAGCAACAAGCAATAACATTATATTTGAACTCTCTGTGTGTATAGGTTTTCTGAAGGATGGAATTCATTGTTCTAGATGACTTCCTAGTAATTCTATAGAACTATTATCAGAGTTCTCTGATCATAATGAGTAAAGAAACTTTCTGACAAATTGGAATTAATGAAGCAGTGGCTCATTCATAAATAAATACTCATCTTAGTTAGCTAGACTTATTAACAATAAAATATCCCAAAGAAAAGTTACAGAAACCACTATTTAAAGGTCCACATTATCCCTTGTTCTTTTCTATCAATATTGGACATTTATGACCAATTATTTTGGTTATAATTTCTTTAAATGTTCTTTGAATATCTTTGATTTTGTTGCCCATTGCATGTTGAATATCACAGAGTCTTCACTTTGGTAATATTTTGCCATTAGTGGCTTTTATTGATAAGTTGGAGTGAGGAGTACAGGAATTGGGAGATAGCTTGGAAGACTCATTTTTCATTGCATGGGATAAGGTGCTATTTTAGCATTATATCCTGTTTAGATACCTTTGTCCCTTATGTGTGATTTAGCCACTAGTGACTCAGTTCTGAAATGGCTAGTCACAGTATTCTTAGTAATTTCATAGGCATAGTTTCATTGGTAACTTTTTAATGAGCTCATTTTTGGGGTGCCAAGTGACAGAGCCTTGGGCTTTCTTCAAGAGATTTGAGAGATGTAGACAGAGAACCAATTAACATTTTTATTTACTTTGAGAAAATATTGAATCCCAAGGCCTGTATGAGATTGTCCTACTGGCACTTTCAGTGTCTAACAAGATTTGTCAAAAAATATCATACTTACCTTCCTAGGAATTTAGCAGTAACAGGATTGAGTAGACCAGGAGGCTAGTGACAAAAGCTGATGAGAGCTATACACCAACAAGATGGATATATCCAAGATGTGGAAAAAGGAAGGTCACTTAAGATCAAGTAGGACAGCGTGGGTTAAGTTCATGAAGCTCATTTCAGAATAAGGAAGCTAGGTAGGAGATATTGAATAGAAGAAAGATAGAGGACCTGAATCTGAGAGCCTAGCTACTCAGATATCAGACCATAGATGTCTAGCAATACCAAATATTTGGTATGTGTAACATACTATGTTTCATGTGCTAGTCATTTTGTATGTAGAAACAATTTCATTCTCATAGCAACTCTATGAGGTAGTTGCTTTTTATTATTACCAAACCTACTTAGCAGATGAGGTAGCTAATGCACACAGGGGTTAGACAACTTTTCCATGCCACATACCTAAGTCTGGCTTCAAACTCAGGTAGTTTTTTCTAAAGTTAATGCTGTCCTGAATTCTGCTTATTGCTTACATACTAAGCTTTCTTCTGCTTACTTCTGAGGCAGAAACTTCTTGTACATCATATCTTTCTTTCATGTCTGCTAAGACTGATGCAGAATACCTATGTGGAGGGGTGTATCACACATGCATTTACATGTCAGGCTCACCTTGGATTTTCTGGCTCTTCCTGCCACTTCAGGACTGAGGTGAAATACCAAACCATGGGTCATGTACATGGCCCCCAGAGCATCAGAAAAAGCTGGACTATACAACATAGAAACACAGGAGAGGTAACTCCCTGTGGGGTGAATTGTGACTAAAGGAAGGCAGGGACTGGAAGGGAGCCACCATCAACTTCCTCTGTCCCGTAGCTACTCTGGAGCACAGGTTCTCCTTCTTAGCATATGCAGAAAAGTCCCTTATGTCAGGAAGATTCACCTGCCCAAGGAATGTGGTGTTTCTCTTTGGTTTAATCTCAAAGAAAGAGCAACATTTTACCCTCACTTGGCATTGCCTGACATCTTTCTATGCATACTGATTAGAGTTTGCCCCTTACCTTCAAATCATTAAAAACAAGCTAAGAAAATGGACCTTGGCTTAAAGTGGAAACAAATAGTGTAGTGGGCAATGTTTTGACAGCACTTCATTATTCAGTGACAAGAAAGGACATTGATTCTTTGAAAACTATCTTAGAATAAAGTAAAAGTTCATATTATAAAGAAAGAGGGTAAATGTTAGTACTTAGTAAGAAGCTAATTTTACCAAAATACCAGCACTTACAAAGGAAGAGGGAATTTAAGGGGTGAAGAACATGTCAGAATGTTTTCTCCTGGTTGAGGCTAATTATAGATCACATTTTCTTTACTGTTATGCTTCTCTCCCCTTCCTCTACATGTTGCCGAGAGAACCATCCACCATTTTCAGAATATTTAAATATCTGAGAACACACTAAGTGATTTATGTATATTTTCTCATTTACTCCTTTCAGAGACAACGCTGTCATACATCTAATAAGTGTAAAACTGGAATTTGAACCCAGATCTTCCAAACCCTGAAACCTTGGTTCATAGCTGATAACATCTGCTGTTTTCTTCAATGTTCTTTATTAAAGGAAGTGATTCAGAGCAGAGAAAAACCACATGGAGAGAAAATATGGCATTTGTGCATCTTATTCCCTTTGTTTTAATTTGCTCCGAAAGCAACTTCTGGTGGAACCAGCTGTTGGCCTTTGGAATATTCCTGCCTCCTAGGAGGAAGTATCTGATGCTGGACAGCAGACTAGTAATACTGCTCATGCCCAGAATATATCTTATTATAAAGTAGTGAATGGATCCTTGGCTCCTTGATTGTGTGTCTGTGGATTGGATTGGCATGGGTTCTCTATGTCTGCTTGATAGAGCCAACCCCTGGACCTGGTGACATTATAGAGGTCATATAGTTCATGGCAGTCAGCAGATTTACTCCTCCATTCCTTCTTAACAAGTATCCTTAGAAGAACCAATTTTTCTTTAAAATTATCCCTTGAATCTGAAACTCTTATTTCCAACTTTTTCTCCTTAGTCCATTCCCAGAGTTTTGTGTTCGTACATAAATAGGATGACATTTATGTCATCGTACATAAATAGGATAGCCATGGTACAGGAGATCTGTGCAAAGGAGAGGCTGTATTTGGTTCTCCTATGTTTCTTATTGCTTTTTATCCTCCCTAAGTAATGGTTTTGTCTTTCAGCATTCCTTGTTTTTGTTATTTGTTTTTATATGCTGGAGACAAAATGCCTTGAGAACTGTGAGATCCAGGGCCTGATTGAATTGGGCTTACCAGTTGGTAGAACATTGATTTGAGATCTAACCCTCTGTAACTCAGTTAATTCACCTGCAAAATGGAAGAGCAGGGGAGATTATTTATTTTCAAATCATACTGGTCATCAGAGCTACCACTGATATATTTTAAAATGGCCCTCACCTCAGAACTCTGAATCATAGTTCAAGTGGAGGGAAGAGAAAGGAGAGTGGGGAAGGAGCAGAGACCCAGAATAGTAATTGCAGCAAGCTCCCCATGGCAATTCTGATGTACAGTTGAGGACCACTGTATGTGGTACTGCTGATAGCCAGGCTTCAGGTTGCCTTTGCATGTGTGACCTCCAAAAGTATGCCCATGTGGCAAAGAACCTGGATGTTTGTTTAACACAGCTGCTCTCTGTTTGAACTGATTTCTGTAGAGGGTCATTTCCAAACATAGTTACTCTTTCATTTCGGGACAGTACAGTGGAGTTAGGTTCTGTATGGACCAGTGGTTCAGAACATGTGGTTAAGTGTGGAGGCACAGTAGAAATGACAATAGGATAAGAAAGAGGAAGCAGCTTTAAAACAGCAAGTGGACATGGCTTGCCACACAGGAAGCTATCCAGTCCTCTCCCACACTACATCTGGTGCTTGCTTCAGAAGAGGGAACTAAGTCTATGAGGAAAGTCCAGTGTAAAAGATAACTTGACCCAAAAGGTAGTTCTTGGGTCATGGTCTCCCAGACAAGGTTGAATTGAAGAAGAGAAACTGGACTTTCTCCCAACAAAGCCCAACATGTAGTTGCTAATTTGTAGTTGTTTTTTTTTTTTTCATTTTGTTTTATCTTTATGCATTACATAGTTCATTTGAAAAAAAAAATCCAGCCTTTTCTTAACCAAATTGAAGAGAAACATATTTATTCATATTTAAACCTGTGTAGAATTATCACAGCAGTGGCAGAAGTCAGGTTTTGATGGTAAAAGACTGGAACAAAAATTAGAGGTACTAGAGTAGATAAAAAATTGAAATTCTTGGGAAAGGGGCAACACTTTGCTTACTTTTCATGAGAATTAGTTGAGGCACATGTTAATACTGCAGATTCTTGCAAAAGCCATAGTCAGTTCTAATTCAGTAGTGGAGGACATACCTGGACTCTGTGATTTGCTTAAGCACCCAGGGACCACACTTTAAAAAGGATGCTCTAGACAATGAGAGGACATGAGTGAACTGTAACCCAGAATACAATGTGTGTTCCTTGGAAATGATGGAAAATTCTCTGATAACAACCCCTAGTTTCCCTTCATATAATATATGTAGTGATACAGTCCCCTGCCATATCCACAAGTCTTAGAAAATATTACCACATATAATGTTTATATAGGTGATGGTGCTAGGATCTGCCAAATAGGAGAATTTGCCACAGCAGATTAATAGAGGAAACTCAGTAGATGAGGAAAATAAGTATCGACTAATAAGTTGTATTCATTATTATGTGTTTGTAATATTTGGGGAAAGTAATAGTTAAAGTCTAGCTGCTGTAACAAAATACCTAACAGTATATACTGACTCAAGTAACAAAGCAACTTATTTATTGGTTGTGAAGTAGCCTATTATCTTTGGTCCATGTCTGCTGAGTGACTCTGCTCTCAGGGTCATACAGAGAACAGTTTCCTTCCATCATCTTTTTCTGTTATCACCTAAAGCAGTGTTATCATCTGCATTGCAGAAGTTGCCTTGCCACCTGGAAAAGGAAAAGGAATGTGAAACATTTTAAGACTCAAGCTGGAACATGGCATAAACACCGATAAGCAAAAATACACTGCTATGCCTAAATGAAAGGAAGTCTGGGAAATGTATCCTAGATGAATAACAATATACTCAATTTTACCTCTATTATTCATGCTACTGCAGAAAGAAAGAACAGAACTGGTGACTAACTAGCAGCCAACCTCAGCCACAGGAAAGATACGTGGGACTTTGAAAGTTGAGCTAATCACTACTTTTCATGGATTCCCTAATTGGTCAGAGCTGTTGCTGTGGAGTATCAAATTTCCTTTGATGTGTTGTTCCCAGATGGTCTAAACTTCTCATTTCTTGTATCCAGATTAGCATGTAAGTTATTCTGGGCAATGTGAATGCTGGTATTCCCTTTTCTCAATTTTGGGGTTCTATTATATCCCCTGAAGGTGAAGAGAAAAGACTTGTTAAACCCTTTCTTACAGTTAATGAATGTGCCACTGCTTGGAAAATGTCAAAATCACCAGTATGATTTGTCTTCCATTTGCTTTTTCAACAGTTGTAATGAAATGAATCTCAAATATAGCTGTTCTCACAATGCCTTCACACATTAAGAATGTTTTCTTAAGGATCATCCAGGCAGAGAATGAATTCACAAATTTTCAGCATTTTTACCAGTTGTTCCCAGGGCTCCACCTACACACGGACTCTCTATATTCTATAATACCTCCTTATTTAACAACACACCCCACCACCACTAGTATTTGGGTGGGGGGAAGAAAAGTTGGGAAGAGAGCATCGCACCGCAACAATGTACTTCTGAGCTCTTAGAGATTCTCATTATTTTGTGCCATTCATGACAGGAAGTTCTTATAATTACCTGCCTTGAGATACTCTAAAGTGAAGCAATTCTGCAACATGCATCTAGCAAGATTAGTGACTTGGAAATGAGGTTGTAGGTAGGATGGAAGCATATTGATACAAGTGAGAGCTTCTGTCTGGATGGGTGTGTTGGTTTGGAGACTGATCTCCCACCATAGGAACTAGAGCCCTCTGAAACTGTGGTGTGGCAACAGTGAAATGAAATGACTTCAAAAAGCAATCTGGAGGCAGGTTGAAGGCTCAAAAATTGTTAGGAATCTCAGATTACTAAAGGTAAAAACATTTATGTGTATAAGTGGGGAGTGAGTGATATATTACTTTCCCAACAGTAAGTTGACATTGTCACTAAAGTTTGTATTATGGGAAAAATTATACAGCCATTTTACTTTAAGTTTTACATTCACATGAACATACCACATGTCCACATATTTTGGAGGAGAAAGTTTTGTGATTTTTTGGTTATCACAATTTAAAACCTTATGTTCTCTGAGTACCAGCCATACTCTCATAGTATTCTCACATTATTCCTGCTACCCTCAAACAGGTGATTTTTGTGATTTCCAGTAACTCAGTTATTGCATTTCCCTAGTTTGGTGAATGGTCCATCTTGGATTTCATGTTTTGTCAACTGTGGTGGTAGTTTATAAAAAAAACAAGAGGTGACCTATTTTGTATACAGGAATCTGCCTGTGTTGTGAGGTATGTCATCAGGGAGGGGACAGCTGTGAAGTGAATGAATTTATGAGGGGAAAGAAGTCTTTAAATTTCTTTTTCACTTTTCCCATGGATATAAAACTGTTGTGGTTAAGCTCAACCTCTGATATCATATACAACTACTAGCATTCTAGATTGTTTTAATGGCCACTCCTTGTTGCTTAATACTAAGCATTACCATCTGTTTCTTTCTTAATTATAAATGCAGCAGGAATTCACAATTACATCAGTAACGGTGGAAATAAAATGGAGTCAGAAGCCTGTGCTTAACACAAGGCAGTCTTCCTCTAATACTTTTCTTCTGTTGCAGGCCTTGGTTAGAGAGGAGAAAGCCTTCATGAAAAAAATCTCCTTTTTCTTCTCAGTATACATACCATGAGGGTTTCAGGCAATTTACCATGAGGGTATTAGCAATTTTCTTTCAATGAAGGAAAGAACTATGTTTTTCTGTCCTTGCAACTGGAGATGTGTGGGCAGTTCTTTCTCACAATATTGGAGGCCAGTGGCATGCTGGTGCTGCTGTTACTGGCCTGTTTTTGTGAGAAGAGATATGAGCAGCACTAGCTCAACACCATGAGTCATGTCCATCCCCCAGAGAAGAGCTGGGAGGAGACATCCAAGGAACTTTGATCAGCCCACTGGTTGTCTGGCTGCCTGACCTTGAAAAACAAGGGAACCCTTGTTGGGGGAGGTCACGTAGAAACGGAAGGGATGCTAAACTTTGCATTACTTAGGCTTTCATTTTTTATTAAGTGGAAAATTTGATCTAATCTTAGCTCATAGTATTGTAGAAAGAAAAGAAATCTAGAGAGATCACCTAGCTTACAGCCGTGTCACTCTTCTTTCTTTGTGTGACCAAGTCCGGCAGGAACTGTGGAGTTGTCAGAACAGGGTTTGAATTTTGAGCCACACTGTGTGCTTTAAGTTCTGTTCACTTGAGTTCTCAGTGTCTCACTTCTCTGGAGTTATATATATGGAGATCATAATGTTCTCATGAGAGCTACTATTTGGATGAAACTATAGAGAATATGTCAATCCCAGTCCTTTGTGTAGTCCTGATTTTCTCCCCTTCTTTCCATTCACATTCATGATAGAGGAAGAAATGTTGGTCCAAAGAATTTAAATGCCTTGCCTAGTTTGTACATCTAATCAGTGATAGGTCTAGCGCCAGAAGTAACATTTCCTAAGACGACTGTATTCCAAGGGTTATTCTCATGCCTTTCTATCCAGCAAAACTGTTGCTGGTGTCTTTCTTCATTTTTGCTACACATTGTACTTACACATACTTTTAATCTTAATAAGTATCACTGGAGTTATACTTTTTAATGTGTATTTTTGAAATTAAATATTCCTAATCAATGATGCCATTGGTGAAAGTTATATAATCTTATTATTACCCCTGTTTCACTCTTGAGGAAATGAAAACTCTGAAATGTGAAATATATTGCTAAATTCAATTCAAAGACTGAGCAAGGACTTGAACCCAGGACTCAGTGAACCCCTATGGCTA
Organism: Uropsilus gracilis; assembly: GCA_004024945.1. Classification (NCBI taxonomy): domain Eukaryota; kingdom Metazoa; phylum Chordata; class Mammalia; order Eulipotyphla; family Talpidae; genus Uropsilus; species Uropsilus gracilis. Next base: position 68,703 of record PVHY01002567.1, read on the forward strand.
CACCAGCAGAATAGGAGAGGACTGAGAGATGAAACAAATAGGGATCAACTTTATTACTTATGGCTTAGTGGCATTTCTCAGGATGAAGGTGCTACGAGAAAACCAAAGAAGTTTTCTTGAGATTGTCAATATTTTTGTTTCCCATGTATTTTCAAGCCACCAAAAGCCACATGGGTAAATAATGAGGTGTAGCAAGACACAACAGATTTCCATAGGTTGGGGGGGGTGCGGTTTACCAGATTAAACCAAACTGAAACAGTGTACAAAACAACAACCAGAAAGGTCTTTCCCTCTAACCTAAGTACTAGTGTTTGAATGAGTGATTTGCTAATTCAGAAATACAGCTCATAAATAAGAAGACCATCTGAGTCATTTGTTCCTGCCAACTTCAGAGCAGGTTAGTAAGAATCAAACTGGTGCATGTTCTCAAGTGGGGGTCTGACAGCTCGGTGGCAGGCAACCGGGGTCTGGGGGGTTGTGCTGGCCTTTTTGTCCCAGTGTCCTTGCCAAATACTGAGTGTCCTCTGCCCATTCCCAGCCTTTGTTCTTTCCAACCCAGGCCGTGTGTGGTTAGTAATTTTTGTTGATGTCCACATCACAGTGAATTTCACTTACATCCATCTCCCTTGCCAGCAACTGATGCCCATGGTCCTCCTGTGTGCTATCAGTGAGCCATGAGGCTGACGATATAATAGGCAGGTATCCCAAAAAGTAGGTTATTTTTCTGCAATGCAATGAAATCTTTTAATCTCAGAAACCCTGCTATTAACCATGTGTGGAAAACCATGCATATTTAAAAAATATAAATATTGACATTCTGAGAATTCCCTATGTAACTTGAGTTAGGCTGATTTTCCCATTATTTCTGCTATTTCTGTGGACATTTTACTGAGCCTGAGTCTATAAGGCAGCACAGGGGCAACATTCAGAAGGTGGAGTTTGAGCTGCGGTCTGCCAGACCTGGCGTGGAGTCCTGGCACAGATGCTTCATGCGGGAGCTCCTATGAGTTCCTGAGCCTCACTTTTTCCATCTGTAAAGTGAGTAGTGGCACCCCCACCTGCTGCTGCCGAGGATCAAAGTAGCAGCTGCATGCAAAGCGCTGTACTTCACAAATGGTGTTTTGCCTGAGCTCCCACCCAGAACCAGATGAGCAGTTCATTTGTGGTGCTTTTCTCCTCATTAGAAAGCTGTAGCCAGACAAAGGTCACTCAGGATTCTTTTGACATATGAAATGCATTCATTTGATTGGACAGAGACTCAAATATTATTTTTGAAGTTTTGTACCTTACTTTAGGGTTCAAGTGCTATCACATCAGTTTCCACTTTACCTTGTGCTTTCTTTCTTCCTCTACCACGGTGAGCACGGCTTTCTTTCTCTCTTGTTATCTTGCCTGGGAATGTAAAATGCCCTCCACGCACCAAGTACATCTTTGTGAGCATATTGTTTGTTTTAATTGAGCCTTTTAATGTCAGAAAAATTTGAAAGTTCCAATTTAGTAATAACGACTAAAAAATGCTTATTAAAAAGTACATTAAAAGATAAGGCGACTTTGAGGACTCAGGGCATATAAACAGGTTATTATTTTTTGGGGGGAATTATATTAAATCAGGCATGTGCCAGCCAAATTCATGACTTTATAGTTTTATTTTTTAACTTTATAGAAGAAATGCTTAACTTTTTTTAAAAAATAGTGAATTTCTTTGCCAGTTCTTTGCAGAAAATGGTAGACTCTCATCTCAAAGGAGTCTTAAGGGAAACAACCTGGTTATATTGCTGCAGATTTAGGCTCTAAATTGTCTCAAAAATCAAAACTGCCTTAGCTACATAGAATGATTCCATTATGCTCTCCTCTCAAATCTCTCCTTTTTATCTGTAAATTGTACTGTTTCGATCTAAGTGTGAGGAAAAGCAGGGAATTGGAGCACTCTGAGGGGAAGGGCATATAAAGGGTGCCTACAGGGCACCTCATCTGAGCCTCCATCTCACAGTCTATGTCTGTGAGATCACGACGCACTTTTTCTGCCCCTAATTTTTCCTAACTCCTCTCCTCCCAACACACACATGTATGAGTTCACATACATCGATATGTTTATGTTCTGTCTGTCTCCTCTTACAAACAAGAGGCATAAAGAGTGATATTCTTGGGGAAAAGATCACATTACTTTCCCATTTGCAGAGGGCTCTGTAGTAAACCCTTTGATTCTACTAAATATATGGAAACATTGAACAAGGCAATGTAGCTCCGCCTGTAACTCTAAGATGTACCTCCCATCTGGACTGTTGTCCACACTGCTGTTGAGGTTGATGGCATTTTACAAAATGGTCATAACATATAAATGATCCTTTGTTCTTTGCGCTCACTTCTAAAGTCATCCTTAGGATATTTTAGAGCAGAAAGTGTCTATCTGTTCTCAAATTGCAAACTCTGTGTTCACCTCAGCGTAAGGTGGAGGTATGTTAATTACAAATGAAATCGAGGGCCAGGGAGATCGGCCGTATCACTACTATTGCCAGGACAAAGGACAAGCCACAGCTATCAGCAGTGGAAATGAAGTGGATCGGACTCGTCTCTCTCAATTCAGCGGTTTGACCCCCACCCATTACAAGCTTTCAAACTTTATTGGATAATTTCCAACTCCCTTTCTAACCAAGAGTCCAAGATATGATTTCTGGATGGAGAGTAAATTGTATTTTGTAAATGGCCTGTTTCTCATCTTTCAGAAGAATTCTTAATCAGCTAAAATTTCAAAAGGGCAATTTAAAGGAAGTTGTTTTGGTTGTGAAACTATTTACAGATTATTATTCAGTCTGAATTCTCTTGCTGATTGTAGAAAACTTTACAGAACACATGACATTAGGGTCATATTCTTCTCAGGCATTACTTTGCTGCTTATACACCCACAAGATCACCTTCTCAAATTATTGAGAAATAATGCTTCCTAAACACATGTTAGATTTACAAAGTGATTGTGAGTGACTTTTAAAGAAAATAATTCCTATATCTTTCATTGTGTTTATACATCTCTACATAATTTGTCCATGTGTGCCTTGGAGTACTGTGGTGGTAACTTGGGCTACAACGCCAAAAATATTTACTTGCTTTTTCAGTAGACAGATTATCTTGGTACTGTATAGACTTTCATTTTGAAAAATTGTATTATTTTATTGCGGTCCCCTTAGTTTACAATATTATGTTTGATTCAGAGGGTCACACCTCTTCAGATGTGTGTTACTGCATCACAGCTACCAACAAGGCACCATCGGGCCCCCTCCACATTTTGTCCCCCGCAACTCCTTCCTGTTCTAGTAGCCTCAACTCTATCTTCACATCTCTGGGGCTTGTTTTGGTTGAGTTGTTTTTTCTTTTCTTCTTTTTTTTTTTTTTTTGTTTCTCTATATTCCACATATGAGTGAAGTCAGCCTGTCAGTCTTTCTCTATTTTGCTCATAGCCATTTATTGAGAATCTTCAGTTCATCACAAGGAACCTTCACTTCTTTGGTTTGAGGTATGTGTTTGTTTTTGTTTCATTTAGCTTGGTGAAAAGAAACAGCATCCCAAGGACTTCATAGCTATGAAAAAGCAGAGGTAGTTGCTACCATCTTGACATGGGGGAAAAAAATTAACTCTGCTGCATTCCTTGAATGCCTCCATCCCCGAGCAGTTTACAGCACTTTCCAACACAGAGCAGTTTATAGTACTCATAGGAAGTTCGTGAAAGGACAAGAACAGGGCTGTCCACATGTAACAGGTATCCTCCCATGGATTTTCAGCATGTAATGGTGATTGGAAATTAATAGGTACTGCAAGATGGACTGACACTTTTTTCTACACCTTGCACAGGTTTAGCAAACATAATGGACTAGCACTCAGAAATCAGAAATGTAATTTTTATAATAGCTATTTTCCCAGCAGTTTTGGCATTTTCCTTTCCATTAAGCTTCTTAGTTTTCAGTGAAGGGAACATAGCCCTGGTCATGCTTTGTCATTTTGGGGATGGCTTATTTTTACATGATTGCTAAGGGATTTTGGTCAGAAATCTACCAAGTTAATTTCAAACCTAGTATGCTGACTCCAACTAGCCACAAATGTCCCTCACCTCTAGTATATAGAACAGGAAGTGGCATGCTAAGATGCCAGGAATAAGGTAATTGCTCAGATGGAATAACACTTGGCAGTTTAGAGGAATTTGTTGATGTAAGCATAAATCATAGGTTAGAGATTGACTTGTGGGATTCATTTCTGCCAATTATGTCCATTGTGCAGTCAAAAATGGGAAAAAATTACTTACTGCAGCTGGCTCTTTGGCATTGCAATCACTGATGGAATAATCAGAAGGAAATCTTCTAAATTATCAGGAAAGATGGTTTGTGACATGGGGTACTGGTTTCCTAGGTTATCTCTTTTATCAGCTTCACATGACACAAAAGCTTTTACGAAAGGAACTCAACAAGCAGGAAACTGTTGAGGGCTCCTCTTGCATAGTGATAAATGATACCTTTGAATGCTCTTTCCCTTTCTGTCCTGTCACTCCAGGAGCATTTTTTTTTTTAAGAATTAGGACTTAAGGAGGCTTCTCTTACTGTGCCCAAAATTATGCACTTAGAAGAAGTAGAGTGTGTGCTGACCAGAAGGCAGGCACATGATGTAACAAGAAGTTTGCACTTGAAATGGACAAGAAAATAGCTAGAACTGATCGTTGTAAGCATGCCTGCACAGAAGAACATGTTTTCCTTTTTTTATTCTTGGATTTGTTTATACAAAAACATAAATACATAAATCACTCCAAAAGAAAGATTTGTAGAAGAGGGAATAAGGGGAAACATACCACCTACCCACACAGATCAATAGGCTTTTCTCTTTATAGATGTATTGTATGTCATTTGAGTTTCTTCATACTTATCTCTCATAGAATCTTCCTGTCCCAGAGGACCTCACAGTTATTATTTGCTCTGCACCCTTCCATACTGTACTCTTGGTATTAAAGGAACTTGAAGATTCCTCTCTTGAAGGTCCTATCTCTCTGCTTTATCACTTGCTGCCAAGTCCTCTATTTCAGAATCTTGGTCCCAATTATCCATCTGCCCCCAATATTCTTGTTGAATTCTAAGTTCTTTGAAAGGATGGCTGTGGGTGGATAACTGATGATTTAGTCTACCCAGCATCTACTTACTTCCTCTTCTGAAGATAGCATTTTAGTTACTTGGGAGAAATTCCTCTTCCTCCTTTCAGAAGGCTAAGTGACATCCCAGTCAAGACACACTGTATTCTCACTTGTCTCCGAGTGGTCACATGATATAAACAGAGGCACCCAGACTTTATTTATCTCTTCTGAGAATTTGAATTTTGAGCAGAATTTCTCTAGAATGGAAAGAGATATAACCAGTTCTTCTGAGGAGAAGGTGGGAAAGCCTGCTGTCTACTTTGAAGTTGTCTGCTTCCCATCCTTTCAGAGACATGGTGGTTTCCATTACATACAATGAGCTGCCTTCTATTTTTCCTATAAAGCCATTAATTTTGCCCCAACTGGCCAAAAATATCTGCCTACTATAAAAATAGTAGTCCAACTACTAGTGCCTATCTATATGTCATGATAAGCCTGCAACTTGTTAATTGCATGCTGAAGGTTATTGTCAATACTTCTGAAAATTCTGGAATACAAAGAAGTCATAGATAGGAATTAAATCAATTAATAGTGTCCCTTATATACTTAATATCTCCCAATAGTATAAGAAATACCTGAGTATAAAATGGGGAGATAGAAGTTAATTAAAAATTTATGGTACAATCTTTTTAAAAATATATTTTAAAATATTTAGAACTGTTTCAAATTACAGATTTTGTACAAATTATAGAGTTTACATATAGTTCATGCCCAGTTTTTCCTCTTATTAATATCTTACTTATGGTACATTTGTCACAACTGATGAGCCAACACTGGTGCTGATGTATACTTTATTCATATTTCTTCCTTTTTCACTGTCCCAGGGTCTTATCTGGAAATACATACTACACTTAGAAGTCTCATCTTCGATTCTTCTTGATGTAATAGTTTCTCAAACTTTCCTTGTTTGTGATGGCCTTTATTGTTATACAGATATTTTGTAGGATGTCTCTGAATTATAAGTTATCTCATATTTTTCTAACAATTAAACAAGTTGATATTTTATTTGGAAGATAGATTATGTAAATTGCCTTCTCATCACATGGTATCAAGGTTACATACCTTCATCACTACTTACCATTGTGATGTTGACCTTGAAAACCTAGTTGAGGAAATACTTGCTAGATTTTTCCACTTTAGAGCAACTTATGATCCCTGTGGAAAGAAGTAATTATGTATAGCCCACACTTAAAGAGTTGGAGAGTTATTATGTTCTACCCCTTTGAGGGTATCTATATTTCTGCACAAAAGATTAACAATTTTCCTTTATCTATTCATTCAGTTATTTACTTACCTTGGTATGAATGATGGATACATGGGCATTTATTCTATACTTTGAGTGATAATCCATACTGCTTTATCTTACTGCTGAAACTTTGGCAATTGGGACATTTTCAGTTAGCTTCCATGTCCCTTTGACATACTCCTTTTCCTGGGTGGTGGGTGTTGTTTATGGCTTCCCTTTTGGCACTGAAAGATGCTGTAAGTTTATCTTGCCTATCTCCTGCCCCAGTTCTAGAAACAGCCATTTCTCCAAGGAGTCTAGTTCTTTTTATTGGAGAATGAACTAAAGACTAGTATTTGGCACAAGGTGCATTCAGTACTACTGAGGTGTCAGTGTATCTAGCTGACCAAACAAGGAGATATACCTATACCTATGTATGCTAACACATTTCTGTATTCATAGATTTAATACTTCTATATGTAACTGTTATAATTTATAATAATTATATTAATTACTAATTAAGTATATTAATAAATTGAGCCTGAGTTCATACCAATGTCTCCGACTCTGATCCTTCACCACAGTGTAGCCTTGTCCTACTACTTTTCATTAACCTCCCATCCCAACAATGAGAAACTTGACTCCCATCACCCGCCCTCTTCCATTTCCTTACTTGTAATTTTCTCTTAAAGGTAAGTTTCACTGTGCATATGTTATCATTTCAGTCATGTTAACCCTTACCCTTGTAGAAAACAACTCTATCAACTAAAGTATAGTCCTTAGAGTACTGTTCACCTTTAGCCTTATGGATTCCACTCAACTACTTAGGTTTGCATCTTACCATCTACCTGCTGCAGTTATCTCACAGATTTATCTCTTTCAGATGATGTTTTATGTTTATCTAAGAGAAAACATGTAACTAAAGATATAAAATGGTTTTTTAAAAAGTTATTAAATATTGCTGCATGACTTACAGTAAAAATAGCAGTTCCCTCCTGCTCCATTTGACCTATTCCCCAGGGACAGCACTTTAGCCTCTTAGCTGTTCCCATACATCTAAATAATGCATTTCTGACCCTCTGTTGAGCCATCACTTTTAGACATTTTCTATTGATTTACTATTATTGTAGATGAATATTGAACTTTATTTCACCTCCTTCTCCTCCCCCTTTGTTTCTCAACAGTTATTTCACAATTTTTAATTAATCCAATGGTGTTTATATTATTCCTTTCTTGTTAAGCTTTTTTTAATACCAGAATTAATCATTACTTCATCTTTTTGTGGCAGTCATCTCCTACCCTACAACATTTTTTCCCATGTGATCAAATTTACTAATTTTCAGTTCTTGTCACTCTTCAATTTCATCAGTCAGGACCCTCTGTAATCTGGGTTTAATGCCTTGAGAATAACTAAACAGAGCAGGAATAGGTTTCTGGGAACTGTACAGAAAAGAAGACTAGGGGTGCAGTGAGGCAGGTCTCTTAATTTTGTACACAGGCTTTCTCTTAATCTCCCTGTTCTAAGACTGATGCCTCACCCCATCTTCACCGGAGCCTGGTCACTGAGTTAGTTCCATGTCCTTCTGAGTCTCCTGTGAGATTATATTCATATTTGCTGACATTGGGAGAATATGGGTTGCACTGCTTCAATGAGCATGAAGGAATACTGACCTGGAGCTGGACTTGGTTTTCATAAATACTTTGAAGCAAATTTCCTGCTTTCAATACAGTCCCTGTTGCTCCAACACACCTCTAATTCCAGTATCTTCTTAGTTCTCTGCAGTAATGCAACTTGTTTCTCTACGGCATTGTCTGCAAATATCTACCTTCCTCTTGCAATTCTGCCAAATTAGTATGAATTCCTGTCTCTGCTCTGCATCTTCACTTAATGAGGTTCAGTGTTACATTTGCCTTTACATTTCATCAAGATGGAGTTTGTGTTTCCTATGCTATTGATTATTTCAAAGGAGGTGATTTTGAAGAGAAAGGCAACATAGCAGTGCCTTATTAAACAAGAAGTCTCATGACCAATTTGTGATACCTCTTTGGAGAAGATGCTCCTGAATCCTCCAAGCAAAGTCATTTAACTTCTGGAGTATTTTGACCGTACTTCTGTCAGTACACACTCTATTGTAATTCATCTTTTCCCATGAGCCAGACTTGGGTAGGAACTGCAGTCAACTTAGGATGTGTGCTGTGCGCCTTCCACAGGCCTGATTCCACTTAGTCAATACCAGCTTATTGAATATAAAAAAAAAGTGGCTACATTAATTCTGAACAGGCACTAAAGACTCTGAAATGCATTATAGTTGTTCCAGCACCATCTGTGAAGTTAAATGATAATGGTGGTCTGAATTAGGATCTCACATTCCCAGTTCTTAACCCATTTTTATGCCCTAATACTGTGATTTTTTTGAGGAGAAATTCTTGGATATCCTGGTGTAGGGTAAATGAATTGGCCAGACTTTTACCTCCATTAGCCTCTATAACCAGCACCTGTGGTATTGTGCCCTCATGATTGTATGTGGCTGGCCCAGTGGGTGTGTGCATATGTGAGTGGGCACCCCTGGGCCTAGGAGGAGAGGATAAAAGGGCAGTGTCTCCCTAAGGGAAGAGAGCACAGTGAGACTGTATGAGTGAGAGTCTGGCACAAGAGACCAGAGAAAGTGTGAGATTTCCAGAGAGCTGAGAGACTGACCTGTCACCCAGCCTCCTTGCTCCTGCTGCTCAGCCTTGCCTGCTTGCCAGACCTTGGCCCAGCCTGCCTGCTTGGTGTGCCTGCTTGTGTCCCTGGTTCCCTGAGAGAGCATTAAAGCCTATAAAATCCACCAAGGACTCTGGGGCTCTCATTATCCATCTGCTGGAACCAGTAAAGAACCTACCCATATTTGTGAACTTATACTACAATACAATATTAAGTTGTATGGGTATTGAATAAGATAACATATGTAAGCACTCAGCATAGTGTCTGGGTTGTGGTATTCTTTCAATAAATATAACTTACGTGTGTTCCTATCTATCATTGTGTATAATATAATGTCAAGCAAGTGTTTAACTGTTGTCTGAAATAACTTAAAAAAATTTCAGTGAGAAAATATGGGCGTGGAAGTTAGGGGGTTGGGCACAGAAACTTTAACAATCTAGGGAAGCCATGGTACTTTCTTAACCAAGTCCTATTAAGTTGAAAGATTGTGTTCTAGCAGCCAAGGAAAAGAACAGCTATTCCAATCATTTCTTATGATCTAAAGTCCATTAGCTACTTCATTTAGCTGTTAATGTTGTGGGGCCATCAGTGTAAATAAATGTGTTATTTGGTAATGGACTTGTTTTCTTAACAATTATAATATATTGTTCTCTCCAAATGCTATAATTTAACTCTGGCACCCAGTTAATTAGTCAGCAGATCAGCCTTCAGCATTGTTTTACTATCTCATCCTCTCATCACATTTTTGCCTTAAAAACTTACATTTTAGTTGACCTTATGGGCTGAATTCTGAATTGCTCCATAGTATTTTTCATTCAAGTCCAAAGGGGGACTAACTTGCAAGGTGACTCAGTTAAAATCTGGCCCGTAATATGTGTTCTAATCCAATATGCTAGTGTTCTTATAAGAAGAGGAAATTTAGACACACGTAGACATGCCAGGGGCAATGTACATAGAGAAGGTGGCCAGCTCCAGACAAAGACCACTAGCCTCAGAAGAAAACCAAGCCTGCTGGGGGCCCAGAACTATGAGAAAATAAATCTCTATTAAGTCATCTAATCTGTGGCATGTTGTTACCACAGTCCCAGAAAACTAAGTTGCCATTTGAAAGAAAAATTCCATCATGCATTTCTGACAATAAATAAAGCACCATCGCATCACTTGAATCCCAGTCAGTCCTATAGGGTATTATTATTAACTTCATTTTATAGATAAAGCAGTTGGGGGCCCAGAGAACCATGAAAACCCCTGATTGTTCAGGGGACAGGTGGAATTTAAAGTCAGGCTATTGGATTCCATCTCCTACTTCTTTCACTTTACCAATTTGTTTCTCATGTATCTTTCCCTGTTGCCATGAGTCTAGTGTGCACTTTTTTTTTCCTAGTGTAGTTTGTGCACTTGATCTGTTGTAAGAAACTGACAGGAATACCATGGGTCTGTGATTTTCTGCCTAATGCTGGGGTGAAAAAAACAGCAAATTTGCCAAATCTGAAAAGGAACTATTTTTATGTTACTCAACTTCCAAAAATCTAATGCCTTTCAATTTTCTGTCATTTTTCGCGAAAGTGAAGAATCTAGAAATACAGCTACTACTTTTCTTCTGTTTTCAAGTCACTTCATGCAGTTAAATCAACTTTTAGTTTTCATCCAACCATAGATGTACATCGAGCACTCAGTATGAGCCCTGAGTTTGGGCTTCAGCTTTTTGAGATGGCAATGAGTGTGTTCAGCATAGAGAAGATGCATCTGAAGAGTAAACTGTTGGCTCTGAAGTCAGAGAGATCGCTCCTGTCCAAGAGGTTATATTGTATGTACTTGCTGTATTGAAAATACGCTTTCCTTCACCATAAAGTTCAACTCAGTATTTTCCTTCATCCTCTGAAAGTTTACTACTGAAATTGGAAAAAACATGCCTCAAAATATCATCGTAAGCAGTAGGATGTTAATGATTTTATATATTCTTTGTTTATTATTATTATAGTGATTCATAATTTAAGTTAAAACTGCTCACATGTGGAAGATTCTTGAGGGAGAAAGTGAATAGACAGGGAGGGGACCTTTAAGTAACAACTTTTATTTGGGGTTTCTTCCCTATTATTTTTAGACTACAATTTCAATAATTTTCTGTAATTATATTTCTTTCCCAAAACTTTATCTCAAGGTAGAATACTCTTACTTTTAATTTTTATTTATATTTTTTTGTTTGAGACTAGGTCTCACTAGTTTTGCCCATGGAATGGTAGGCTCACGTTGCCCAGGGTACCATGGACTCAAGCAATTACCAGCCTCAGCTTCCCAGGTAGCTGGGATTACAGCTGCGTGCCACCACACCCAGCTGTTTTTTTGGAACTAGGTCTCACTACATGCCCCTGGTGGGACTCGAATCGCGATCCCTGGTCCCCACCGCAGCTTCCTAGGCTGCCGCTTACAGGCATATGCCACCATTCCCAGCCAGAATATTCCTATTTTTTTCTCCTAAGAGCAGCAATAATTTTTTAAGACTCTTTATTTATTTCTCCCCGCCCTCATTCCCTAAATCCTCTTAAATTAAATAAAGAATTTTGAATTCAGAAACCTGTGTTATTCTTGTGTAACAACACAGCGTGTATAACTTTAATTCTCGGGGCCTTCTAATTAGAAAGATATTTCTTAAATATGGTCAGCGTTGGAATTGGTCCAGAGCCCATATTTATAAAACAGTAACTATGACAACCCAATTCCTTCTAACCAGGCTCAGCCCTTAATACTTTCCCAACTGTCTGTTTTATAAGATGACATAAGTACAGGGTTTGGGGGAAAAAACTATGGGTGATAAAATGCTTTTTGCAAACAGAACCTTTAAAGCTGTTTGTTCAGCATCATGTGACTCAGACTGTGAGAGTTCATCACACAGGATTAACCCCTCCCCCATTTGTTTAATTTTTCCTGTTGGGGTCATAGTGCTGTGAATTCTATGTTACTCAGTCTGAACTGCCAGTCAGAACTGGTGGAAACTCTTGGACTGGTGGCTGAAACATGAGACAAGGATGAAAATTTATTGTTTTCCTGTTCTTTGTAACTCCATGTAATCGGGTTTTGTTTTGTCTAAAAACAAGTAAAAAGTACTTACAAGTAAAAAGTTAATGACAACATTCAAATCATTGTCTCTCTGAACTCGAAAAGCTGAAATATTTCTCCCTTTTCATATTTAATAGAATGATGCTACTTAGTTGTAACAATGTTTACCAAACTATTTGTAGTTACTTCCATCTTTAATGTAGAACTCTTCTTAATTGAATGCTTAACCCAGATCCTAAGATGCTTGAACGTCTAGTTCATTAGATGAGTGCATGCCCACTGGTTTTGATTAGACCACTCTGATGCACATAATACTCAGATTGTCCAAGGTAGGATCAGAACAGTCCGCTGATACTGATTGGGTGGTGTATCCCATTAGATTAGTCAACCTTCAACACTGAAGTAGTAGGACAGTGTAATTGAGACTATTCCTTAACACCGATCCCCCCTCAGTTCATTTCCACAGTCTACAAGAGAAGGAATTCCCTGGAATGAGAGGGGAGTTGGAAGCACTGCCTCTGCTAGAACAGCTCTATCTTCCTCCGGCCAGTAGCAAGTAGATTGCACACTGACCATGAACCCCTGACGCTGGATCCTGCAGCCATTTTAGCTTAGAGTTAACTTTAGGGATTGGAACTTTTCAGTGAAGTTGACACCATTCATTTTAGTAGCACAATTAACCAACTTGACTTTCTGATATTCTGTTTTCGCTTTCTTCTGTGATATTTCTCATTTGCTTTTTTTTAGTATCATCCCTCTGAAAGCAAAACTCAAATGGAGAGGTTAAATGTGAATTAACTTGAAATTATTAGAATTGTGATGCAAAGAGGTATAAGAAAATTGTATAAAATATAAACTTGAATCATTAGTTAAACACATGGTTGGGAATTCAAAGGAGTGAATTTTTAATGTATTTGACCCCCACCCCCCATAAAATATCTCATTATCTTTCCTGCACTGACATACATTACTTGACTAAATCCTAGAATCTGACCAATGGGAGCAGTTCACTTTACTTCTTTAACTCCTGTTTCTCTCTATTACTCTCAAATGTTGCTTCCCATAGCTCCAATATTCTTTTTGTTTTATTCATTATCTCAAGCAACACACCAATGTTCTCAAAGCATCATTTCCTTTACCAAACTTGAAAGAGGACAAAATATTAACTGTTCTAACTTAGCATGGTTTCTTCAAAACCAGACCTTATAACAAAGAATCATGTAGTTTGTTTGAATCATGGTTCCAGAAAAACAATGTGCGATAAAGAAGAAGAAAAGGGAAAAAATAAAGGCATTGTCATGCCTGTATCATGAGTTATTGCTATGGGCAACTAGACTCCATCCTGGTGGGGATTTTTTGAGAAAACTTGTAGAACACTCTTCAGAATTGTTCCACTGAAGCTGAGTTGTAAACTCATGTCCCTGCTGTTTGAAAGTTGCCCTAGGGAATTAAATTCCTGGCATTTTCATCATTCCCTCCTGACAGGCGTTTTGTGCTAGAGAAAACCACTGGGCAGAAAAACAAAGTATAGGGGCATGAGTAGGTTCTGTTCACGAAGACTAGGAGAACCCACAGGTGGGTCCAGAGGCAGTGGGATTGTGTGTATATTGCATCTGTTTTGACCTCTGTGGCTGTATGTTTCCTTAAATGTGAATTCCTAAGAGTTTTCCATTTTCCAGAAAGTTTACCAAAGCAGACATTTATTCTGTTTAATGCACAAAACACAGATTCTATGTTTAGAATTGGGCTTGTTCATTTCCTGAACATATACAGCTTCCCTTTTTTTCTACAGCCTCTTTTCAGCAGATTTCTACAGTCAGGAAAAATACTTTAACAAAAAACACCTCTGTAAATTTCCCCCTACCAATATCAATCATGCCCATTTGATTTATTATCTATCACTTGAAAAGAATATTTTGCAACTCTGATGCAATTATTTTTTTTTTTTTTTACAAAGAATGATTACATCCATGTAGCATAACTCTCCTAATGGCTAATGCAGTTTGCTTTATCACCCATTCACTCCTAATTATGGTTTGTTAGTAAGCAGATACCATCCAGGCAAATGGGAGAGAAATGTATGCAATAGCCCATCATTTAGAGGAGAGGGAATGCATATAAAATCAAACTAGGTACAATAGCTGATCATTGGTGGGTCTCATTTACACCATTAAATTGATTTTAAGAAGTCTCCTGTGCTGATTAATACTTTCAGATGTCAAAGTTTGAGTGACATCTACTTTGGGTACATTCAAAGGATTTTCACTAGCCTTTTATAGTTGAATTGACCTTTTTAAAAAATCAGCCACTCGTACTTTTGTGTAATCTTTTTGACTCTTCACATCACTGGGCTGAGAACAGAAGTAACTGTGAGTGACTAATATGTGGGAAGTATTTGTTAAATTCATGAAAGAAAGTCACTTAGAATTTATATCTGTGAATAAATTCCTTTGAAATATAATAAGAATTCCTAATTAATTTCTTTTGGGGTGAATTTACTTATGTGTTTATCAAACACATACCAGGTTATGCCAGGAATACCTCTCTATTTTCTCCATTTCGTCTAATCTTGTCCAGTTCTTACATTTGAGTCATAATTTATCCTTCTTAATTGAGGCTTCCCCAATTTCTTTCAATTCAGTGATTCTTACACGTCGGGAACTAGGGAGCTGTTAGAAATATTTTCACCTAGGCTTTATATGCCCCAGATCATTTCAATCAGAGCCTCTGGGGGTGGAATTCAGGCTTCTGTACTTGGAAGAATCTCAGGTGGATACAATAGAAATCCCAGGTTGAGAAAAACCATCCTACCTGGGATGTAATTGTTCTTTATTCTGAAGACCCAGAAAACCTTGATTGTACTTCTTAAAAGCCATTATAGTTGGTCTTATATTCTGACTCAGGGTACATTGACGTTCAGGCAGCCTCTCCAGTTCCCAGATATCTCTGACCAAATTCTGGTTATCCAGCATGGAGCTTATCCTCCAATGCAGGCAGCTCTAAATATTTCAGGTCCAAGTCTACCACTATGTAGTTTTTACCTATCTTCTGACTTTGACTTTAGAGTAGAAAACCTTCCCTAAAAGATTTTTAAAAGTTTGAAGCATTCATTTCATTCAAAAAGCATTCTAGGAATGCCTACTGTGTATTAGACACTGGACCACCTCACTGGAAGTGAAGTACAGATTCCTAGGAGGATTTGGAAGTCAATCTTTATTTCTATAAAAAGAAGTCTGTCTTCTCCTTTTAATCTGCTACATTTCATAATATTCACCAAAGATTTTCTAGGCTAGAATAGTGAAAGAGCAAATGAACTTAAGCTACAACATGAGAAATGTAGCAGAGATACGACTATTAAACTTGGAGAACAGTTTTCTGTGTTAGGTGTGGTATCTTTGCTTGAGGCTTTAAATATGACACACTTTCATGTGACTGGATTTATATACTGCCTTGAGGGCAGAGGGCAATATCCTAGGTTACTCACAGACTTCCCTCTGAGTCATTCTGGGTCTGAAGTGAGGCATGAGACAGCCCTGGGGAAGCCAGAGTGAATGATTAAGATGCTTGTTTGACTTCCTGATAATTTGGGGGCAGGAAAAGATAAACACAGTTGCTTTCCTCCTTCCCATGGTTCCCCACCAGCAGGGATCTCCCAGGAGCTCTTGGTCTGACATTATTTTCTCATGCCAGTTCCCTAAAATTGAATGTTTTGCTGGGAAATAAAGCACATGAAGGTGGATCTAGGTCAAACTGGCCTTACATGGCTTTCCAAGGCTTATTCAAGGAGAGAGAAGGCAGGGCTGCTGAACAGCTGAGCTCCAGGGGCTCCATTCACATTGTTGTGATCCCCAGGGGCTTGCAAACTTCATGGACTTTCCGAAAGAACTGCTTGCTCAAGTCAATTGATGAGGTGGCCCTTGTCCTAGAGTGGAAGGAAATGAGCACCTTATGAAAAAAAAAAAAAAAAAACAGTCTTAAGTCTTAAGTGTTGCAAACTCTGGCATGTCCCATTAAAGGGAAAGTAAGGTAATCTAGGAACTCTTTCAGAGCATCTAAACTGTGGGTCCATATACCCCAACCTAGAACCAGACAAGAGAAGCATTTTGTACTCCAGAAACTAAGCTAGCTAAGTTGTTCCCACTATCTCCTCTTTCCTACTTAGATCCCAGGTCTTCTTTCTTTCAAATAAACCCAGTCTGGGGTAATCTGAATACCTTCTAATCTCTGTTTATCAGTGCAGCAAAATGTATATTCTTGTGGTTAATTCTACATCATCCCTCCATTCTATCATGCCTTATCCCATGGTACATGTTATGCCAGAAGGTGGTCATGCCGAATCACCCCCAGCTGTATCAGCCTTAAGACAGACACAGGAACTGAAAATATTCTGGGCCAGATCAGCAAGCCATGCACAACTGAAGTTCATCATCATGTTTTACAACCACCCAATTACTCAGTTCATTTTATGGGTTGACTGTGCCTACCCAACTCTTGCACTCAGGAAGCTTCCTAATATCATAACGAAAGTGAGGGAAAAGTGCTCTTTCATTTCCAAACCCTAAGGCATCTATGCACTAATAACCTTCTTCCTTTGTGCTTTTCAAAAGAATGTAAACCAAAGCAATTAAATTAAATGGAGTTAACACTGGCATGGTAGCATAAATCACATGTCAGGAAATTCAATATTAAAGGGTTAACATTCCTTTCTTGTGCTCTGTCTAGTATATAACTACTTTGCATTTAGAATAAGTAAAAAATTAGAGCATAGGTGTAAGGGAGAGAATAAGAGATGCTGACCTGGTCTTTAGCAGCAGAGAGGCAGCCTTGTGTTTTGTGGGTAATACGTGTTTATCAGGTGTTTGTCCTTTCGCTGGCCTAGGACCCTTACTCAGGTTCTCAGCCCATGGTATTCTGAGCAAGCAAAAATGGTTAAGCATTTATGTCTGTGCTCAACATTTCCAGGACAGACAGTAAACAACATTCTGTTTAGACTGCACCCATCAGGCTGTGCCCTGTAGAGTTCCCTGGTTTCCTTGTCACTGACTTTTCCAGGGCAAAGGTAGAGGTCTTTTCACTTTGTTCATGGACTAAAATCTCCTTGCAAGATGAGCTTTTAAAGTTCAGCCCCTGATGAAGGCAAATTATACTCCAATTCCAAGGATTGTAAATGAAAAGAAACAATTTGCTTGGATTTGGGTCTGATTTTAATTTGAGGAGTCCAGGGCCAGAAGGTTTTCTGCTGAGTCTGAAAACAGACAAAATTTAAACTTTTCAACCCAGGTGGTTTTTAAGGAATTACAAACTCAATACCTACATTTTATTATAACTTACTCTCAATCAGAAGTGACCCCTGCTTCTACCCTCCTGTGATAACATGGCTTCCCAATCAACTATTAAGCATTTGTATTAAGAACTTGCAGAGGTTTTCAAATGATGGAAGGAAGATCGTTCTGGAGTAGTTTCTTTCCATCCCTTTCCTTCCTCCCTTCCTTGCTTGCTTTCTTCCTAACTCCCTCCCTCCCTCCCTCCCTCCCTCCCTCCCTCCTCCCATCTTCCCTTTCTTCCTACCTTTCTTTTCTTTTGTTCTTGGGGAGGGGCAGGGGAGAAACTCCCTAGAGAGAACCTTTCAAAGACAAAAAAGGGTTAAAATATGTACATTCATTTTGTTCACATATTGTGTTGAAGTGGTGAGCAGATGTGACTCTTTGTATGGGTTAGGAGGAATGCTCTAAGATAAGATATTTTCTTGGGATAGAATGTGTGCTTTTACACTGTGCAAAAGTTCTGCTTATGACTCTTTTGCCCTACTTTATGAGATTAAGCAAATATGCTCAGCTTTCTAGGCTTTTTTATTATACCTTCCCAATTGCAAATTTCTCAGTTCCTATCCTAGAGTGTTGGAAGGCAGTCCTCTCTCTTAATACTACTCTTTGGCTTAGTTTCAGGTATCTTGTTAGTTATTCCTACTGTTAACTTCAGTACAAAGCAACATGTAGCTTCTCACCAATTGTAATTCTGAAACATGCTTAATTTTTCCTGTATTTGTTCTTATACCATATAGGATAGGTTGAAAATGTACTTTCCCTATATTCTCTATTTTCAGGAGTATGGATATACAAGCACACAAATGAGTTATACTCAGGTACAATTACTTATTTTTGTTCTGTGCCTCAAAATGTCTCAGTAAGCAAACTTGCTTTATAATAATTGCTATGCTGTGAAAACAGCCTTTTCTGTGCACTCAGAGCTCAAGGGGAGCTGTGTTTAGGCTGGGAGGTATATGAAGTAACACCCTCAGCTAGAGCAGTCAGAAATCAAGAGTAAAGAAGCTTATTCTTTTTCAACTTTATTGTTATGAGATCAAGAGAGAGATAGATTTCCTGAGATATATTCAGAAAGTAAAGGGGTTTCTATGACAACAGAAATGAACAGGGAAAATACATTGTCATCTCCTCTCCTTAAGATCCCTCAACTTCATATGAGTCCAAGATCAGGAATTAAATACATAGAAATTCACAGAGCAAAACAGGACACGTGTTTCTTTTAGCCCAGCAGATGGCTACTACTGGAACTCCTTAGATCTTCCTGGATGAGAAATTGAGGAACCATTATGTTTTGTTTTCTAGGGCAATTTTTGGATATCCTGAAATCTTAGTCCTATCCATTTGTATGGAGATTGTTTTGAATGGAGAATTTATCTTACAAGCCAGATTCCCTATAGAATGTGGTCCATAGAGGAGCTGTTTCAGAAGTTTGATTCTTTGGCTCACTGTTTTCAAAGTAGAAGTTGAGACCCCACAGAGCTATTACCAAAAAGTTCCCTTTCTGACAGCGTAGGTGTTATTCTTGCTACCTCTTTTCCCTCAAGTTATAACTTGCTCACACCCATTTCCCAGTAGTGAAAGAGAAAGACTTCTTTGGCCTTCTGGTTTTCCCCATGAAGGTTTTTCATGTCTGCAGCATTCAGAGGACAATGCCAGCTCTCTTTACAAGACTGCCAAAGATTGTGTCATTTGACTGCTTGGCAAAAATGTAGAAATGGAGATGGCTATATATAGTTGGCTGGATTCTAAGATAAGGAACTGATGGGCACTTAGGATGTCAGCAGATTTATATCTGCTTGGACTTAGTTCTGTTGGCACTGCCGGGAGGAGGGAGATATTTGTCCCCCAGAGAGACATTAACAGGGCAACAGTGGATACAGTGTGCTAAATCTTAGGACCTTCCTTTACATTAGCTTCTGTGGTGAGTGATCTCCAGGCAGGTGCTGAACTTCTAAGGCAGGGGGACAAAAAGAAATTCAAGAGTGGTCTTCTCCCTACTTCTGTCAGTAGCTTTTACACACCAAAAGCACATTGATCTTTCATCAGACACACATGCAGACATCAGACTGCTCTCCCCCTCCCCAGAGGGTCTATTGAAGCAGAAATCATGTTATTAGGCAAGAGGTAATTGACTTCCATGTATGGATTATTCGTGATGATCCAGGGATCAAGGCTAGTCACTAAAGTTCAGCAATGCTGTTTTGCCTCTTTACCATAGCCCAATAGGTTTTATTACTAGCTTCCTCTTTTTGTGTTTTCTTAACATTTCTATTGTGTGACAAAGGACAAGTAATTTTACTGCTTATTTAAGGAAGTCTTGGCAAAAGTGAAACTTTGGTCCAACACTTTTATGGCAATTCTTTAAAAATTGTCTTGCTGTTTCTATAGCACTGCTTTTGTTTATTTCACCTAACAGAGGGTCTGGGATAATGTATTCCCACACAACATAATGTACAGTTTTCTTGTTCCTGTTATTTTTTTTAATTGAGGTATAATTGATTTTCAGAGGTACAATGTGAGTTGACACTTGTATATTTTTGTGAACATATTGCAGGCTCTCAAATATGCAATACAGTACTAACTAAAGTTGCCATAATGACATTTTCTGTAATTTAAGTTTGTGCTTTTTGTGTGAATTAAGTTTGTTGTGCTTTTTGTGTGTAATTAAGCTTTTGTGATCCTCTTCACCCAATTCACCCACCCCCACCACTTCTGACAACCACCAGTCTGCTCTCTATGAGTTTTTTCTTTTTTTTTTGAGATTCTACATATAAGTGAAATCATATATATTTGACTCTATCTTCCGATCGTTCACTAGTGCAATGCCCTCAATGTCTACATTTGATGTTGAAAATGGTATGATTTTATTCCTTATGGCTGACTGATTTCCCATTATGTGTTTGTGTATAGTATTACATTTTATTTATCCATTCACCTTCAGTGAACATTTAAGTTGATACCATAACATGGTTATTGTAAGTATTGTTCATAACAAATGATGTTATGAACATGAGGGTGCGGATAAATATTTCTAGAACGAATTGTTTCGATTTTTCAGAAAAATACCCAGAAGTGGAATTGTTAGATGATATATATTATATAGTTCAGTTTTTAATTTTTTGAGGAACCTCTTTACTATGCTATGGCTATACTAATTTACTTTTCTACCAAAGATGCACAGGAGTTCCCTTGGTCCACATCTGCACCTTGCTATATGTTGTCATTTTGATGATAGCTTTTCTCGCAGATGTGAGGTGATAGCTAATTGTGGCTTTAATTTGCATTTCACTTATGACTAGTGATGTTAGGCACCTTTTCATGTATCTGATAGTTATCTTTTTTTCCTTTGCAAAAGTGTCTGCTCAGATCTTTTGCCCATTTTTAAATTGCATTGTTTGTCTTTTTTGCTGTTGAGTTATATGAATGTTTTATGTATGCTGTGTATTAGCTCTTTAGTAGATATATAATTACAAATATTTTCTCACATTCAATCAGTTACTTTTACATTTTTACTGTTTTCTTTTCCTGTGAAAAAGATTTTTAGTTTTATGGAGTCACGTTCATTTTTGCCATTGTTTCCCGTGCTTTTGATACCAAATGCAAAGAATCATTGCCAAGACTGATGTTGGGTAACTTTCCACCTGTGTTTTCTTCTCAAAATTTTATTTCAAGCCATTAATCCACTTTGAGCTAATCTTTTGTATATGGTATAAGGTAGTGGTCCACTTTCCTTATTTTGCATGTGTTTACTCAGATTTCCCAGAACCATTTATGAAGTTAAGAATATTCTTCACTATTTCATTCCCACCTTCCATTCCAATCATCATGAATTACTGTCTTGGTCCAGTTTCCCCTTGGTCTTACTTTTTCAAAAGAACCCTTATTTCATCTGATAAAACAATTGTCTGTACTTTGACCCTAGTAAGTACAAGCAGGCTCTTCCAGGTAAAAGAGTTCATTTGAGATGCCAGGTTTTATCTCTTCACCATTACCTCCTCAACAACTAGAAGAGTGCTTGATTCTTAATGGCATGCAGTAAATGCTTGTGGGATGAGTATCTGCCCATGTGAAATTAGATGTCTGTGAAGTAAGGGTTTAATACTGTAATTCTAAATACATTTAAGAAGGTATTTAGAAAGAGGTCTTTCCAACCCTCTGGCAACCATTGGTTTCTTGCTAATTAGTTTATTCTTCAAGAATTGCCACAATAAAGAAATGACTAGTCAACTCTTCCAGGTTGTAGAATCCTGCATGAATTTGTCAAGATAACTGGGTATTTGCAAAGAGTCACTGAATACTCTAGTCTTGGATGAATGGAGATTTGAAAGGCCTAGCAGATAAGTCTCTTGGAAGTAGCTTTGATTTGCCTTTGATTAGGTTCCAGCAAGGTCATGAATACAGGATTTGGTGAGAAAATGCCAAAGTGTAGTCTGTCAAAGGAGACAGTGTTTCCTTACACTGCTGTTATTGGCAAATTAGGGCAAAATTTCTTCTTGTTCACCTTAGATATCCATGTGCACTTATAATGCATGGTTGCAGGGACCAAGGTAAAATGGAAAGTACTTCCATATGGTCAGCAGTGGCTTCTTGTGGACTTTTGTCAGTGATATTCATTTAACAATTATTTACTGAACAAGAAATTGATAGCCATTGCTCCTGCTCTCTAATAGCATTTGATTCAATGGAAGAAACAAAAAGGGGGGTTTTCAAGGCAATGCATTAGTAGTTAAAAAGAAAGAGGAAGCACAGCGTGATACAGAAGCACTCAGGAGAGATACCAACCTAGTCTGGGTGTTGTGTTTAGCAAAGGCTTCATGCACCAAGTAGCTCCTTGTAAAGTGAGATGAAATGCCCTTATTCCAAGGTTGAGAGAATGTAAGGTCATGTCTTTAACTTCTGTGTTCCTTGCTCAGTAGTAGTAGTGATAACAATGTGGTGCTGGTGGTAATGATGATGGAGGAGAAAAAAAATGACCTCACAACTAGATAAGCCTAGCTCTTCTCCTTGTTAACTCTGTAGTTTATTAAATTGTTTTCATTAACATAATATTGGTTAAGGACACACTGTCTTATTTCCTATTGAAAAGCATATGCATAGCTTTTCAAACATATATTTCCATTCTGTGTCTGTGACCAAAGCACCATGAGTTATCCACCATAGTCCTTGGTTTGTTTTTTATCATTTTTCATTTTTTTAAATTTGTTTTATTTTACATCGTTATTTACCCCGGGTTCTCCCATCACTTTATCACCCATTGACTATTG
The DNA here is from genome assembly GCA_004024945.1 of Uropsilus gracilis. Classification (NCBI taxonomy): domain Eukaryota; kingdom Metazoa; phylum Chordata; class Mammalia; order Eulipotyphla; family Talpidae; genus Uropsilus; species Uropsilus gracilis. Next base: position 91,441 of record PVHY01002567.1, read on the forward strand.
TCAATGAGAGAGGGCACTCAAAGAGAGGGCTCTTTGAGTGCCCTCTCTCATTGTGAGCCCCCTTCACCTCTGATAGCCTTATTTCTGCACTCAGATTTCAAGGATTTGTTTTAGTTTTGTTTTGCCAGCTTCTTTGCCTGCTTTCTTTATAGTCCAGATGTGAGTGAAATAATCTTTTTCTTTCTGACTTTTGTTTAGTCAGCATAACTTCCCGCTGATTTTATCCATGTTGTCACAAATGGCAAGTTTTCATCTTTTTTTTTTAATAACAGTAGTATTTCATTGTGAAATATATTCCACATCTTTACCCGTACATCTGTTGTTGCGCCCTACATTGTTTCCAAACTTGGCTATTCTCAATAATGCTATAATGACCACAGGAGGGCTTATACCAGTTAGAATTAGCATTTTTGTATTCTTATGTAATTTAGTTAGATGCCTCAGGCCAGAGTTGCTGAATCATCTTCTAGATGAGTTTTTGGTATTCTGAGAACCCTCCATACTGTTTTCTGTTGGGCCTGCAATCATCTATTTTTTGCCCCCTCCTTTTTGATTGCATTTCTTTTTGTTAAGTTGCAGGAACTCTGTAGATCTTGAATAGTAGTTCCTTTTTAGGTGTACGATATGCAAATATTTTCTCCCATTTAGTAGGATACCTTTTCATTTTGATGATAGTTTCTTTCAGTGTTTCAAGAGCTTTTTAATTTTAGTTTTTACTTTTGTTTTCTTTGTCATTGTAGTAGAGTCCCCAAAGATATCACTGAAACAAGTATTAAAGAATCCTACCATGTATGTTTTCTTTTATGACAAAAGGCTTCCAAAAATATTTTATGAGACCAACATTACTTGGTATCAGAAACAGACAAGGACATCAGAAAAAGGAAGATACAGACCAAATATCCCGTGAGAAAATGTATGCAAAAACACTCAACAAAATCATAGCAAACTGAATTCAATATTATATTACAAGTATCATGAATCATGGCCAAGTAGGATTTATTTCAGGGATGCAAATATAGTTCAGTATATGCAAATCAGTAAATATAATTCACCACATCAGCAAAAGTAAAGATAAAAATCATGTGATCAGATCAGAGAAATGATTTGACAATACTCATATCCATTTTTGACAAAAACTCTTAGCTCTGTGATCTTGAACAAGACACTCAGCCTACCCTTATCTCATTTGTCAAATGGGACTGTAAAATGTGGATGAGGATGGTTGTGGTTATTAAAGTAATTTTTCATAAGGAACCTAACATAGTTCCTAGCACATAGGTAGTATCTAGTAAGAAATTGGAAAGGGGCATGAAAATAAACATTAAGTAAAAAGGCAATAGGACCCTGAAGAAAAAATAGTAGTGAGTGCCATTACTGACTATGAAGGGAAGAGTTCTGGATATGGGTGTTGGACCTAAATTCGAATGCAGCTCTACCTACGTGCATGACCTCTCTGCTCTTCTCCAGGGTCTCATCCACAAATCAGGTAATTTTAAAGGGAGACAAAAACATATATGGAGTGACCTAAGATTCAAGAACACGTAGAGATCACTTCATGATGTGATGGCTTGGAAAAAAGATAATGATAAGTACCTTGGGCTCTGTGCTGGACTTCAGATAGACTTTAGACAGGAAATGCTAAATGAAGAGGATTTTCCAGGCAGGGACAATAAAGCAAAAAGGGCCAAGTCACATGTCAAATATAATATGTCAGCTGCTTCCTTCATCATTTCACCTCTGGGTCATCCTTACTTTTGGAGGTGAATGATTAATGAAAAGATCTTGACTTTGGCTCCAAGTGTGTTTCTTTGATAGTCAGGACTGATTCTAGCAAAATTGTCAGGCTATTGAGTTCATTTGAATGATTGTTCATTTTCTTGTCAGCAGGACTAACACACACATGCACACACACACATACACGTGCACATTTCACCTTGCATTGCTATCAGTTCAGGTAAAAAAAACCTCCTACTTTAACCCTACTTTGCAAGCCTGAAATGTGCATCTTTCACAGCAGACATTGTATGCTGCTTTTCTCCACTCTCAAAAACATTTCTATATAATAATACTATGGAAAAACTTACAAGGACTCAAGAATTCATTATTATAAATTCCCTTTATTTTTTATGAAGGGACATGCCAAAGGTGAAACATTTAGGGACAGCTACAGATCTTTGTGATCTCCTCTTACATGCTTACATATTTTTTCTTTTTACTATGTGCCTGCAGTTTTTGCATCATGCATTCTGATTATAGCATCAGATTATAGCAACTGATTATATATTATATATTATTATATATGTATTATATAGCATCTGATTATATATTATAGCATCAGATTATATTATATATTATAGCATCAGATTATATTATATATTATATATATAGCATCTGATTATTATAGCATCTGATTATAGCTTCACATATATTAATCAGGACTTCTGGAGTTTTAAGCTTTAGAAACCAAGTGGAACAGGTTTACTAGAAGAGAAATGTCCTGACTTATAGAAGAGTTCTGGCAGATCTGTATCCATGTTTCTAGGAGATGTTTGGTGTTTGCATCTCTTTCAACAGGCTCTACTTTTCTCATAATGATAATTTTCCAGTAAATTGTCTACAGATGGGGTCCATAAGTTCTTAATTGCGATTCTATCCTACCATCTTGGCATCTCAAAGACAACTAGAGAAAGTTTTTCTGGCCAAGTCCTAAGTAGGACTCTCATTAATTTCACTTGAGCCTTGTGTTCATTTTCATTATGTTTGGGAAATAGAGATCTGTGGTAGTCTAGCCTTAGGTCAGGTGACCACTACCAGAACAGAGGTTTGGTTAGTTTCATCCAAACCATGGACTGAAAGTGGGAAACATTTTTCCCAAAAAGAAACCAGGCTTCTGTTTTCAAAAGAAAATGGTTATTGAATTAGTGTATGCACATATCCACATACAACCAACCACCAGCTGATACCATCTGTATCATATGGGAACTTTGCATACCCTCGAAAGACCAGTGAAGGTTATGAAGAAAGTGGAAATTTTGGATTTCAAGATTTTTCAGATTCTCTCAAATCATCACACAGAGTAATTGTCTATTCTGTCCACATTATCCTGATGATGGCCCAGGAAAAAGTCTTCACTAGTGTACCTCATATGGACAGCTGAATATTGACACTGATTAACTCCACTGAACTGTACCCCCCTATTTATTTTCCACTTTCATTATATCTTGCATTGCTCTCTCACTCAAGGGTGTAAGCCCAAGTAAAAGAGTGATCATCAGATAGGAAATTATGACTTTGTTGTATTCTATTTATTCATCTTTTTGCGACCTTCTTGTGTAGTACTCATGTACTTGGAGAAAATTCTGGGCTTCTTTGTGAAGAATGGTGTGCTTATATGCTTCACCCTGTTTCAGTGGGGCTGTGGGGTATCTTGGCTCATATTAGAAGGAGGAAAGGGTGGTGAGGGGCAATTCAAAGGTAGTACTGGTCAATGTGTTGGAACTAGTATAGTATTTGAGTGGAATTTTTGCCTAAAGTCTTTTAGAAATCATTTGAATTCTGTCTGAATTCCTAATGTTCTCTTACATGAATTCTGACTCATTTGTTTAATGGTTTCATTTGTGCTTAAAAAAAGAACAGCAAACCATTGTTATTTACTTTCCCTGATGCTTTTTGAATATTACAGAATTCTGTAAAGCCATTAGAGAGACAGAGAGGACCAATGTCAAACATTTATTTTAGTGACTTTTCCAAAGAATCCTTGAGATAAGTCAGTATAAAGGACTTATTCCTTTCAGGTCTCTGATAGCTTTATCTAATGCCAATTAACTCACTCTCACAAAATCTCTTGCCTGACAAATAGTAGAAATTGTGTAACTACTCTAAACATTTAAATACTCCAAAGATATTTGATGGATTTTTGAAAAACATTTCAAAATATTTAGAATATCACAATTTTGAAACTAGCCACACATATAGGCATGAGGGTGGGAATGTCACAGCGGACATTGGGACTGTGGTCTGCTTTTGGTAATTTTAAGTAAACATATGATGAATCAGTAACTTCATATTTCCATAGATTCTTGAACATTTATTGCTTTAAAGATCATTAGAGCAAAGAAGACAAGATAATCTGTTTTGTGCTTTCTCTTGAATCATGTAAAGACTCAGGACTTATTCTTAGAATCTTTTACAGAAATACACACTAACACAATGAATCAATCAGATTGGGCAAACTGCTGGAGAGAAAGTTAACTGAGGTCTGTCTATCACCCTAACATAGGCCTGGTATTGTCATATCTATGGATTCAGGTACATGTTGTTTTTTCCTTCCTTTCTTCCCTCCCTCCTTCCCTTTCTCCCTCCCTCCCCGCCATTTTCTTTCTTCTTTTCCTCCTTTCATTATTTAATGAACCCCTACTCTAAGTCTGTGTCCCTTATGATACTGAGGTAACTAAACTTTAGTCACAGAGTTTGCATTTAGGGAGAAATGCACACAAGTATATAGGCAATTTCAATATCTCCAAAGGGGGGGGGGGACAAACACCAAATAAGCAATTATGATAGAGAGAGTATGCAATGCCTATGGGCCATTTAAGGTAATTGGGAAAGATTTCTCACAGGAAGCAACATCAAATCTGCATTTTGAAAGGAAAAATTTGTTTGCCAGACCTGTTGTTTTATGGCTGAGGGGCCATATTGGAAGAGTCTGACCCAAATTTAATGTTCTACATGGGTGAAGTCAGAGTTGATGACTTCCTCCTGCCTCAGGTGCCCAAGTGAAGTCATATCCAGGAATCATAACCTGGGTGCCAAGGGCTTGACCACAGACGTCACAGTCTAAAGAAGCATCCAGTCCCTGAGTAGCAAGACAGAAGACATCTCTACTCTCCTACCTGTCAGAATATCAGAGAGACGCTATGCAAATTGTAAGAAGCCACAATAACTGGGAGAGGATTATGTGCTGAATAGAAACATACTTTGATTCTTATCTGACTTTCAAACACTAAAGACAAAGAGGATGGATTTGAGTAGTTCTTCCAGGTTGAGTGGTATCCTCCATTCAATGTTAACTCACCTTACAGACATTCCTCAGAGACAAGGGAAAGTTAATGTGTTCCCTGTCTGCATGTATTCCACAGGAACCTGTATTTTGCTTAATCTGTTTTTTTCCTAACTCTCTTCTTCCTCTCCTTGTATAACACATTGTAAACCATTTCTTTGCACTGTATAAAAAACCTTCTAGGGCCTAATATTCTGGCTGGGTGTTTCATGCTTGCATCCAGTTCAGTCTCTGAGTCAATTTCTCTTGTCTGTTCCTTCTCATTTCCCATCTCGGCCACCAACAATGCAACAATGAACACCATCAGGCACAGTTCTCACACTCATAGGCAGTGTTACAGATTAGTCTACAGAGGACCTGGAGGAACCCCAACATGGCCTACAGTGTGAACCAGAAACCAGGCTGACAGCTAAGTTATTGCTTTCTCATGTGGTCAGTGGGGTCAGCATTGCCCACACCTTCCAGGAAGCTTCTGTCAAGTTACTCTAGGATGTGTTTATCCTTCTCTTCTTATTATCTAACCCTATTGAAGCTAACCTTGCTTCTGAGAAATCTGAGATTCATAGGAGTAAGTATACAAATAATTTGTCAGCAGTTTTTATTATATGACAGACACTAAGTACCATGGAGAAATGAGAGATCTTGGTTTGTTATAAATATGCATTTAAAAAATTCTTCCTTTTTTTTTAGTGACACTGAAATTTTATTTTGCTAAAATAATAAATATTTATCTAAGAACTAAGTTATATGATTAGAAATATGAAGACCAACACATCAGTGTTTCCTCCTCTTAATTCTAACTTCACTCACTGATGATTTTTCCTGCATATGTTTGAAGTCATTTTCATTGCTTTTATATGATATTTGGAATCCCAGTGGAAAACAAATGGCCCATTCAAATTAGGATGATTAAGTTGAATTTATTAAAAGGGACTATTGACAAGATATGGAGAGGGTGGAAGGAAACCACAGAAGATAATGTTTATTGCCTGTAGACCTGAAAGGATCAGAAAGGGAGTTGTCATAGAAACCTGGACATAAAAAGATGCTGCAGAATCTTATAAGAACCTGGGAACCAGAAAATCTATTGATGTAGTTTATGTAGGCTAGCCACCTTAGACAGAGAGCAGGGTGGAATATGGTCAAGGGTGACCTGGAGGGGCAAACAGGTATTCAACAGAAATACATACTTATCATACAGCTTTATGAATTTTTAGTTTCTTTGTTTTAGAAATGGAATTGTATTATGCTCTTTTATAGTAGCTTGCTTTTTAGTTAATCTAAATACTTTCTGATACCTTTTCATATCAGTACTTATAGATCTAATTCTTTTTAATAGCCATATAATATTTCATCATAGAATATTTGAGAATTTTCAAGATTTTTAGATCTCTAGTAGTATATAAAATAGAATATATACCATATATGTAAATCATGAAACCTAATAATGAAAGGGTCATCTATAAACTCACCTCTCTAACACCACTAATCCTATTGAGTCTATCTTGGTTAAGCTCCTCTCCCTGTGTCCCCTTATCTGAAAATGGTCATCTAAATTTTTTTTTAAATATTTCTCCCATATATGGATCTCTAAACAGTTTATTACATAGTTTTACTTTCATGAAAACCTCATAAAACTCTTTTAATCATAGTCTTCTATAATTATTTTTTTTAAAAAGCATCCATTTTGCTGTACGCAGCTGTACTTCATTTATTTTCACATTTTATAATACTCTATTATGTGAATATGCCACAGCTTACCTCCCCATCTGACTGTTGATGGGCTTTTGGGTTGTTTCCAGGTTTTACTGTTTGAAACGGTGCTGCTTATGAGCATTTTTTTTTTTATACATGTCTCCTGGCACAGACATGCAAGAGTTGCTCTAGGGAATATACCTAGTGTGGAATTTCTGGATTGTGGGGTTCACACATTCAGCTTTGCTTATGCCAAATTGTTTGCAATGAGATTGTGCCAACTTACATTCCCACCAGAAGTACGTAAGAGTTCTGGTTGTTCTCTACTTTCCCCACTGCTTGGTATTTTCAGATGTCTTAATTCATACCACTGATACTCTTTTCAGGGATGCCAAGTGAGAACTGAATGAGAATGTGACTCTGTGATCATCATAAATACTTTTAACCTGGCTATTGTAAAACATGTATTTCACTTTTCTAAACTTTATTTTTCTCCCCTGCCAGATTTTTATGCCTCATTGTTCACTGACAGTGACATATTCTAAATACATGAAAGGTAACTAATACATTAACAACAAATCTGCAAAATGGTTTTTAAAAAATTCTTTCCTACTCTAAAATAAATGTGATTCTCTTAGGCATCCACATGCAAATTACGGTTTATTGGCTAAAGGTTAATATTGGTCTCATATGAAGGAGAGAGCTCACAAGAGGAATGAGAAAACCAGTTCCAAAGACCTTTTTTTTTTACCAAACTCCATACCACCCTGACTTTCACAGCCAACTGGATTATGTGATCCATCTCTCCTCCCCTCTCTTCTCTCTGACTTTCCTTATTTTGCCTATTCATTCACTGACTAGCTAAAAATCTAATAAAGGATGCACATGAAAACTACTGTGTAGCTTTCAAGCGGCATGAGGAGATGTGGACATATGGTTCCTGAAGGGCAAAAGATGAAACATGACTTCTCTATTCCTTGAGTCCACCTTGGCTTCTGGAATAGAATAGGCTCTTCAGAGTATTTGCTGAATGAATGAACACTATAAAATTCATTCTCAGTTGTCTCATCATAGTTTCAAAAGACCACATGGAGTTGAAGTCCTATCAAGTTATTTTCCTTTTATTACTGGAGTTATAGTTTTAGTAACTTAACCCTCAGAGCACTTTTGATGATCTCTTGATTGATTCCTAAAGTTACAAAACATTCTATCAATTCATTTACGATTTAAAAACATCTTTTGCATTCTTTTGAACATTGCATCGTCTTTCCCAAATCTTGGGAACTGGCATTAGGTCCTTAAAACGAGCCAGCATGCTTCCCTGCCCCCTCCATACAAGAAAGAGCTTGTAATCACCCAATGTTTTTCTGACCTAGAAAAACTGAGAAATTCACATTAATGAAAACACAGGGACTTACAAAATTGCTCTCAGCCCTCTCCCCTAGAAGGATGTCTGGTGCTTGGTAATTAGCTGGCTGGAATGTGGGTAATGGATGGAGTGTGGTGCTGCCGCAGAGTTATGTAACTTTGAAATCAGGAAGCACATTCAGTGGGATAGAGGAGAACTGCTTTTAACAAGCTGCTGGGATTGGCTGAACTTGTGCTGGCCTAGCGCTCCTACCATTATAACTTTGATATCTTTCTCATTTGTAAACTTTATTTGCATTCCAAAACTCAGCTGAATTTGCCTGCACCCCTGGTTTCTGTAATCTTTTGTCCTGATTGCATGTATTTAAATCAACCTAGACTTTTAGCTGCTCATATTCCATCCCAGTTCACAGTCTGTAAAGATGTCTTTCTCATGGGCTCCTGTCCTCACCATGACAGTACATCTAGATGCTGGACAGCAAGGTTGCTATTTGTACTAATGAATTGTTATTGAGCTGCCGTATGGGTTGAGTTGATAGACTTGATGATTGAGAGGGTTCAGAACTGAGGGTTCCTCTTCTAATGTGTGTGGAACCCTAGAAAATTTGCCAAAGCCGCTTGAATTCCCCTATTCCTCTTCTAATAGAAGTCATGTTTTCCCTTCTCTATAGGGATGTCAAGAGCATATCTGAGAATTCTCACTCTAAAGCTACTGCAGTAAAAGTCTGTAATACTATCCTGCTTCTCACAGTATACTTAGCCCATATTTTCACCTACAAGCATCTTTACTTGCGTTGAGCCTCACTGTATCCTCTTTTCTTACCTGTTGCTCAAATGTAGTCATTTTTAGTTTTAAGAATATAGAAATTCCAAAACTGCACTAATCAAGAGAGAATAATTTTGAAAGGTAATAATCCTATATGTGCTAGAATATGTTATTATCCTTATCCTTCTCCATTTTCCTTTTTCTCTATAGCAGATTAACTTATTTTGCAAAGCCTAAATAACTAAGAAAGGCAGATACTGATTTATAATTTAAAGAGGTCATTGACTACTCTTGTTAGTAGAACCTGAAATTGCATGGTCCTAGAAAAGACTGACTAAATTGATTTCACAGGTAAACCACAAAAAGCAATTATTTGGTACACTTCATATATTCCATTGTCTTATTTCATTACTATAAGGCAAATGGCTGTTGTTTTTTGTGTATTTTTTTAAACACCACTATCAAACCCCTATAATTGTTTTATAAATGGAATTTTTTTTAAAAAGCCTGAAGCCATATTAAGAAAGATTCTTATAGCAGCAATACTTTTGGAGCCAAGTTCTTAGGATGGTCAGTTCTGTTCACAGCTTTGGCCCTAGCATTATTTACAGAGTAAGGTTCTCTGTTTGAGTCTGGGTTGGGATGCAGAGATGAAGCAAAAATAGTGGTTTGAGACTGGGTTAGGATAGGGGATAAGGCAGGTAAACTAAATAGCCCAAAACACACCGTTTCTCTGACAGAAAAGACCCACCACTTAGCACAGATATGTTCCGAGTCCTGTAACCAGAACCAAATTATCTGGAGTTCTTCTCAGAATTCAGCATCCACAAAAATCATCTGGATGCTTCATATCAACGTGATTTCCTGGAATCCAAGCTCGGATTCAGATTCAGTATGTCTGGGATGGGCCCTATTTTGGTACAGATGTCACAGACAAATCTGATGCTGCTGCGCTGAAGACCACACTTGGAGAAACACCAACTTAGTGCCTCTTGTCGTCTCTTCTCTTTGAAGTGTTGCCTCTGCTTCAGGCGGTGACTTTACTATAACCCTTTCATGTTACCATTTGGAGCCACAGCCACAGACAGATAAGCCAAGCCACAGGAGTTCATTGATGTGCTTTTATCTAGCCAGGTTGAACTTGGCTTCAGTGGTCTTCGTATTACATTATTTATCAGTGATCAAGATTTCTGGCACACTCTCACCAGAACATATAATGTCCAGTGGATTGAAATGATAGAAAGCTAGAGTCAGCTGCTAGCCTTCCAGACCTAACCAAATCTTCTCCCTTTGGAAAGCTCACTAGCACTCCAGTATCAACTAAGACATACCCCTTAGGCAGGGACTTTAGATAGAAGAGCTGAACAACCTGAAAGTAAATTATCAAGAATTTAAAAGTGTCCTCTATATAATTGTAATAAACTGATATAAACCACTGAAATAATAAAATTCAAATACTTTCTAGCTGACTGCCATTGTCCTAGCTTTGTCCTACATGATTTAGATATATTCAGCTACTCCTCATAATAAACAATACCTTAAATATTAATATTGTCTTCCTTTTAAGATAAGACGCCAGGACACAGAAAAGTTAAGTTACTTGTACAAGTAGATAATAGGTTCTCTTGATTTCCATAAGTTAAAATGAAACTACTGAACAAACCAGGAAGAAATCTGAAGAAATCCCCTTTTACAAAGAAATAAGTGCATGAAGGGCATAATAGGGCAACACCACCAGTTGTGGGAAGTATTGTAGCTTTTTTTTTTTCTTGACATTTTACAAATATGTATCTGTGCACAGTAGCTATATTTAATGCACATTGGGGTTGATTCCTAGACTTTTATTGTCACTCAGAGTTTGACAATGTGATAGTTATTTGTGTCACTAAACCTTTTAGGCTGGCAAGTTTTGTACATTAGTAGCTGTTAAAGATCTTATTGCAGAAATTACTGCCATGATTATGAAAGCCGTAATATAACCCACATTGATCATAATATGTTTCTAGAGTGGCCAAGGAGTCTTTATTCTAACTCAAGTAGCTTTATAAAGCATATGTAAAGGCTGGTTTCAATCTCTGAGGTTATATAGCCATTCTGTTAGTCCAAGTAGAATCACTTTTGAAAATTTTTCCTTCCTTCCTCCCTCCCTCCCTTCCTCCCTCCCTTCCTTCCTTCCTTCCTTCCTTCCTTCCTTCCTTCCTTCCTTCCTTCCTTCCTTCCTTCCTTCCTTCCTTCCTTCCTCTCTTTCTCTCTCTCTTTCTCTCTTTCTTTCTTTCTCTCTCTTTTTTTAATGTTCTGGATAGAAAAGATAGTATGACAATTGACATTGCTATAGTTCTGAATTCTAGAGTTTTTTCTATGATACAATATCCCCGACCTATCCAACCAAGAGAGCAGAGGGTCTTGCGTTAATATCCACATCCAGTTTTGCAACCTGTGACTCTAGTGTGAAAGACCCAGGTTTCCAGGTTGCTCCACAAAGTTCCTTCCAGTGTTGTCTATCATCTTCTCAGTCCCAGGTTGGTCTATTACCTGGCTTCTGTGTTCTCCCTATCATATCTTTAGATAATAAAAATTTTAATAAATTGCCAGTGACAGTAAAAAAAACCCTATGCTTTACTCATTTCTTTCCGAGAAGTGGTTTTTATTAAAAAATATATTTATAAAGAGGACCGGTACAAAATTCCCTCTTCTAGAGGTGTGGAGATTTTTCATATGTCAACCAGCTGTAACCTTTTGAAGGTTTAATGAAATCAGCAAATATAATCCAATGTATGAGAGTGGATATGAATCAAGTCTATTATTGTTGAACAAATGGCATTAATTTCCAGTGCACATGTGGACCTGAGTTTTAAAATATTTGTTTGAAAAATGTCAAGCTGCTCATTGTTTAGAATATTTGAGCAGCTTGCCAGTATACTTTTTTAAGCAGTTGTACTTCAAAAGGTTACAGTTTTCATATATTTACTCTCCAACTTTAAAAATTATTCCAGTGGCATGGTTAGTGGGGAAATACTTCGAATTCTTCTCTTGAAGGGACATTTCCTAGAGGGTATTAAAAAATTCTCCTTCACTTTTAGCAGTTACCATAGCCTAAATGATACTCTTTATGCCTGCAATGCTTGTTATTCTGTCCCTGGGTAGAAAAGTTGTTTTCACTGCCTATAAGAAATTATAAAATTGGAGTGATTAAAACTGTGAAGAAGCTTGCACCTCCCATGTGCCTGGTCCCTATGAAAGCAAAGGGAAGCTCTGGCAATTGTTGAGGACTTTAGTGGAAATTGGATGAGGAACAAGGCAACCATGTGCTCTGTCCCACTATAGGTCATGGTTACTGTGTAGTAGGGGTACATGTGAGCAGGGAGCTGACAGGGGTCCCAAAGTAGATGTGGGGAGACCCATGAAAATATAGAAGGAAATATAAAATTTAGATTTCTCTCATTATAAATTTCGATTGTGCTGAATGTTTCTTAATGCACACAGTGTGTTAATATTTTGAAACATTTAAATATACTTATTTTGTGCACACATACACAGATCTGCTTCAGGATTTTCTGTTCCACTGATTTTAGCTGATATCTTTAAGAAAGATTGACAATTTTTATTTTACAACCTATCTAATCTATCTAATCAAAAGATAATTGAGCATGGTTTCTTTTTTAATCTCAAGATGAAAGAGTTCCCAGTAGTGGTTATTTTTTATACTTCTATCCAATTTAATACCTCTTTCAAGTTAGATTTGGGACTGGAGCTATTTGCCATGCATATCTATAAAATAATCTGTTGTAGTGGTACGATATTCCTTATCTTATAAAAATACCAATCACAACCCTCCATGTTAACATGTTCATTTGTGCTCATTTTATCCTGTTAGCCCTGTGTGCATTATTCTTTAGGTTTCTACTTGCTCTTAAATGGCATCCTCTTCTTGAGGAAGGTCTCTACACTGCTAGTCTCCTCTCAGGTGTCCAGAGTCTGTTCTGTGTCCATCACTGGTGCACTGTGACTCCCAATGACTGGCCTTGAGCAGTGACCACAGGTTTACACACAGCATAGTCCTGGGGGCGTGCCATCCGTGCTGGTGGCTTCCCAATTGACCTTGTGAAAAGACCTCTCTCTGCTTATGTCCCCTAGTTTTCTAGACCTTATTAATTTATTCTTATATAAATAAGAACACTATCTTCAGTGTTCATCCCTTCTCTAATTTTCCCTGGTAAATAGTTTTTTTTTTTTTTTTTTAAAAAAAAAAATCCTTCCCTTGTATTTCCTTCCATAGGTCTTCCCCTTCACACCAATTAAATATTTACATAACTTTCCTTTCCAAAGAAAAAGTATTCAGTGACTATCAGCGAAAATTCTAGAAAATCACATTTTAGTTTTTCTTATAGAATCTTTTTGGGGAACCTGTAAATCTAATGTATTGCATTATTACTTGAATGGGAATTATTATCAATAGATCCAGATGGATTTGTTTATGAGCATTTAGTAATTTATTTCCTAAATTAGCATGCACACCCATAATTCCTAAATTAAAGCTCAACCAGTATTTCTGGTACCTAAATGATATTTTCTGATTCACTGTTTAATACTAACCGATTTCTGTGAATAAAGACTTAAGCACTCATGCTCGTTCTGAGTCCTGGACCATTGCATTAGCTGTTCTTTTTGACAGGCAGCTTTTTTATTTCATTTTCCACTCAAACTTCTCTTTCTAGGTCTTTCCTGACCACTTAGTCTCTTACCACTCTCTGAGATATCACTTGAATTTTTTTCATACTGGGTTTCCCTACTTAGAATTATCTTTAGTCACTGGGTTATCACCTGCCCTCTAACTACTATGTAAATTCAGAAGAACAAGAGACTTTATCTGTCAAAGTTATTGTTCTATTCCCAGCATAGACAGAGTGATTTGGCTAGTGCTTTCTGAAAACATGAATAAATATTCTAACCTGAGATATAATTATGTACTCTAACCATTCAAGAACATAAGACAGTCTTTCATGTACTATAGAAGCTAGTTGTCTCTATAATTTTATAGGGTAGAAAAGTATAGAGTAGGTCTTAAGAGGAACTCCTGAAGGTGCAGGAGACCATTCACCTTGATGTTCCCCTCTGTGTGTCCTTAACTTATTCCTATCCAGTGCAATTCAAAACCCAGGTTTTTGAAACCCAGCCAGATCAAAAGTAAGCTTCTCCCCCAAAACAGGCAACAGCAAGTGCTGGCATAGATGTGGAGAGGGAGGGACACTTTTACATTGCTGGTGGAATGCAAATTGGTCCAACCACTATGGAAAGCTGTGTGGAGAACCCTGAAACTATTGAAAATGGAACTCCCATTGGATCTAGCAATCCCACTTCTAGGAATCTATCCAAAGGTTATAAAAATCCGAACCCAAAAAGATACCTGTACTCAGATATTTATTGCAGCAGTATTTACAATAGCCAGGATATGGAAGCAACACAAATGCCCCAAAATAGACAAATGGTATAGAAAGCTATGGTATATGTACACAATGGAATACTGTTAATCAATCAAAAAAGGCAAACATGTCATTCATGGTAATATGGATGAAGCTAGAAGGAATCATGCTAGCAGAAATAAGCCCAAAAGAAAAAGAGAAATGCTAGATGATCTCACTTATGTGAGGTTTAAAGGGAAACCAAACAAACAGACAAAAAAAATCAAAACTAAATTTTTGGCAAAATTGAAGCATAGAGCATGGGGAGGGTAATCGGGGGTGGGAGGGGAACAAAAGACTAAGGTGGTTCATTGGTGATAAGGTGATGGAAACCCTGGGGTAGATAATAATGTAAAATAAAATTATATGTATAAAAGTAAGCTTCTTTTCTGTTATGTTTAGCAGTATTATTTGGTTTAAGAGCTGGTTTTTGGTATAAATTTGTGATCATGGGAACAGAGCTGGTTTCTCCTGACATACATGGCATATGCCCATTGATAGTATGTAGAAAGAATTCTGAGGAGGGGCTTATGAGTGACACGGGTACTTCTTTCTTCAGGGGTTTCATCTGGTACAGAAAGTAAAGTGGAATACAGTCCTTATTCTTGATTTATTGTTGTTTGGGTTTTTCAAGTTGTCAAATACTGAGCAATAGTTTTATATAATCATAAGAAAGTTAAATAAGTTAGTTGTGGTGCTAGTGCATGGTGCTGTTAGGCTTAATAGATGTGGTTACTGAAGCAGGAGTAAATATATTATTGGTGTGCACATTTTCTACTCAATGAAATTCTTTGATTTTTAGGTAACATGCTGGAATTGTTCATTCCAAATGCCATGTCTACATGAACAAATGTACAGAATTCTCCATATAGTTAATCAAATTTTCATAACCTTGTTTTTTCATAGAACATTTTACATTTTGAACTTATCACAGGATTCCACTTTTTTATGTCTGCTTTTTTAAGAAAACAAATTCACCTTATGAGGTTATCTTATATATGTATTTATACATACACAACATGTGTATTTATATTTATATACATGCATATATACACATATTTACATACATATATAGTAGACTCATAAACCTATCTTTTACCTTTACTGTCCTTGATATTATTATCTTTGAAATTGATAAAAACAGTCTTCCTCATGTTTACTAATTTGTTTAATAATTTTGCTTTATAATCTTAAAAACAGTCTATTTACTTTTTTGTACTGTCCTTGCCTTCTTTTAGTATCCAGGCAATACCTTGATAAGTTGCTTGGTTTGATTTGAGAATAGTTCCTTTGAATTAAGTAAAACTCATCTGCAAAAACTCAGATCTAGTTGCTGTGTGTGTGTGTGTGTGTGTGTGTGTAGAAGAGAAAATACTTTTTAATTTTTTATCAAAATGTTTGTTATTGATAATTCCAGTTTTTCTATTTCTTCTTTAGTCAATTTTATTAATTTTTATTTTTCTAGAAAATTACTTTTTTTGATCACTGTAACTATAATTTTCAGGCAGTTCTTATACAGTCTTTCCCTAAACATGCACCAATTAATTTAATATTGAATGGGGTGTTTTCCTAGTTGTCAATTTCATAGTTTTAGCACTACACTTCTTCCCATGTTTTGGAATTTTTGTTTGCTGCCTTGTTTTTTTTCTACTGAGGTAATATCAGTTCACAAAGCTGTACAAAGTTTAGAGGTATAGCTTCTACCCCTTCAGGTGTTGGTACCACACTGCATCCAGCACCAAAGCAACAATAGTCCATTGTGCTCCCACCCTCCTGACTTTTTTCTCTCTCCTCCTCTTTTCCCTTGATAACCTCAGTTCAACTGTGCTGACTCATTTTGAGTAGAATGTTTTAACATTCAGTTTGTATTATTGTTTGTATTGATTTCTCCCTCTCTGGATGTTTTCTCTCTCTGGAGATTTTGTGACTGCTTTTTGCTGGCCTACCATACTACCAATCCAGAGCCTATTTAATATGTTGTAACTACTCTCACCACTGGTGACAGCAAAGAATGATGGAAGCCAGGAGATTTAATGCCTGCTTTTCGTTATGTCTCTGTCTTTTGCACCTCGACTGGCACCATTTTTAAAATTGTACCTCTTTGCCGTTTTATTTGTTTTCTCCCTCCTCTCATGAATCCAACCTCTCATTTGACTTCACACAGTTAACCTGACTCACGTACCTCTAGTGGAGTGATTTTAGTGTCTCTTCTGTTGGAGCAGGAGACCCAACAATCAGCCCTGGCTTCTAGATCTGAAGCCCTCCAGGTGCCTTTGAGATACGACTTTGAGATACTTCTAATTCACAGACATGCTTATCTGGTTTTAAGAGCCAGATTACAACATCATGGTTCCTTTTTTTTTTTTTTTTAATGGTTCCTACTTTTTATAGCTTATCTTTATTCTCTATGATTATGTGTTTTTTAGAAGTGAATTTGTTGTATCATGTTGATCAGAAATATCATCCTGCGTGTAAGCGTTGCTTTAGTTCTGGGCCTAATTTCTTGTTTATAGCCCTATATAATTCTGACCTTTGAAGAACATGGAAAAGGTTAATCTTTTTTTAATGTACTCATTGCTTATACTCATCACTGAAGGAAAGGGAGTTACATTATACAGTAGATGAGAGTAAACTTCTTTAATGGGTTTATGTGACTAAAATTGTAAAGGTCAAAGTAATTAATGGGAAATTTGTTTTAATTGTGCATTGATCACAAAAAGTGTTTCCATTTTCTTTAAGGAACTTAAATAGTTTGCTTCTGAATCACATTTTACTACTCAATGGGCACAAATCAACTTAAAGTTGATTCTCTACTAGTTCAAGTCCTATGAGAAATACATGTGAAGCAAATACAAACTTCTCTGCCATTTGGGAAGTTTTGTTCTCTTCAGATGAGGGTTGGGGATAGAAGGTACAGTCCTATCTCCTCAATAGAAGTGGATTAAATCATGAATAGTAGGCTTTTTTTTCAGATTCTAT
Organism: Uropsilus gracilis; assembly: GCA_004024945.1. NCBI lineage: Eukaryota > Metazoa > Chordata > Mammalia > Eulipotyphla > Talpidae > Uropsilus > Uropsilus gracilis. The sequence continues at coordinate 108,767 of PVHY01002567.1, forward strand.
TTACATTGTGTTTCCTTCCCTAGCCCCTACCACCAGGAGAGTATATTTGTTGCACCTGGCCCCCACCAGAGAAAACCATTTTAACCAAATACACATGTACCATGTCACCTTGGCACTATAGTAACAATAAAGCATGTCATTAAAACATAACATAGCTAGGAAGCTAGATGGGTTGAGTGTATATTGGTACCAGGCAAGGTGTTAGACCTTTTTCTTGCAACTGCTGTTACATCTACCCTGTGGGCAGCTGCTAATGTCCATTTTTACATACATAAAAATAGGTGATCAGTGAACAACATTCTGAAAGTTCCAGTAAGTAGAAGAGGTAGTCTTTCTATCCAGAACTGTCTTCCTCCTCTGTAGTCCGGTGTCTTTACTACTCTTGCCAGAGGAGAGACGGAGACATGGACAAAGCATGCCCTAATTATTGCAGTTCACTGGAGGAACATATGGAGATTAAATTCATTAGTGTTAGAGTATTAAGTTGGAAGAAATGAAACAATGCTGTTTTGACAAGCTACTTAGTCTTCTCCTTGATCTTTAAGCAATGTTACACTTAAATTTGTCTATAATAGTACAAAAAATTATATAGGCCATTCATCATCCACTCCCCATTCTTGATGATCTTTCTACTTTCTCTATTCTCTACAAAGATTATGCGCAAATGTGGTATCAGGATATGCTTTTTGTTCCTACCTTAAGCTTCTATGCCAGACTCTTAATGCTTTCCCCAAGGCCCTATTCTGAACTCTCCCCCTATACTCTGGGCTAGCCTACGGAAAGAGCTAGCCTGGAATATGCTAAGTCTGTCTTGCCAATTCTGTAAATGCAATTGGCAGTGAAATCGTTCAGTGGATTAGCCATTGCCAGACTAAATCTCACCTTACAGGCATGGAAAGCTTAGTCTAAAAACTCCAATTCATTTCACCCAGTGCTATCTAGTTACCTAGCAATTGCAAAGTTAGAGAGCACTACACATTTGGGATTGCTTGAGATAAAACTTTGCCCCCCCCACCTTGAACCTACTACTGAAATGGAAATATAACTTAGCTATTTCATGGCAAATGGAATAAATGTATGCTGTTTTAAACTAGGTTGATAATGATCGCTTCTCAGCTTTTTTGGCTAGGATCAAGTGTAAACTAGGTTAATAAAACAACAATTTTAGGATATTTGCCATTTTCTAAATAATGTGAATGATAATCCCTGTAATTCAATCTGTCAGACCCCAGTATCCTAAACCAGCACCTGCTGAAGCAGACTTTATGAAATCTTCTCATGCTCTCCAACTACCTAAATGAGTCTTTCCTAGAAAGAATTATTTGAAATGTTTGAGGCTATCATAAGATAATTATGACATTTTCAATAATGGTGGCCATTTAAGGAGTTCATGCTCTGTGCCAGGGACTATGACAGCAATTAATGTGTTAAGCCATCTCATTTAGTTTTCATATCATACAGTAAAGGTAGGTTTGTATTATTATTTCTACCTTATAGATTAGAAAATAAAGCTTAGAGAGGTTCAACTTGTCCATTTTAAACTGATAGGGATAAAGAACCTCATGTGACTATTTGTATTGGCAAAAAAAAAAAAGATGAATTTTTAGCACAATCAAGTAGAAGCTAATGCATTGGAGAAAAGTAAAGTAGACCCTACACTTTCTTTACAATGGAAAAGTTGTTTGGGGGTATATTTTCAATGAAGCAGACAAAATGATATGATGGAAATAACCTCTGGCTCTGGGTCAGAAGCTCTAGGTTCTATTTTCAAGCCTTGTCACTTGGGAAAATTACGTCTCTCTGTAAAAGCATAATCTCCCAAGGTTATTCTATCTTTAATAAGGTGTGAAGGTAAGAACCTGAAAGGAATCCCAAGTCACTGTGGATTTCTTAACTTCTCCCTTTCTCTCTCTAATTCTTATTTTCTCCTCAGATTTTCCAAGGTGTATGACTTGCTGTTCAAAACACTTAAAATTAGCATATACATAATAGAAATGTAATCTCATGATAAGACAAAATTCTTAGTGTTCATGTGTTCATATTAAAAAATCTAAGTCCATGATGTGAAATTATCACAATATCCATTGAAGGGGAAATTGACAATGTTTTTTTCAAGGTATTATTTGATTTTAATTAATTGCACTTTGAAGAGTGGAAAGTTGAATTATTATTCATTCTCCTTTGTGATCTGTGTTAAGTTCTGAAAATTACATTGCATTCTAGGTATGTGTTTGTTTATTTGTTTTGTTATTATTATAAAACTTATTCCGGTTAACAATTTAGGCCATAGACATGTACATAAAAATTCCATAAAAGGGATCAGTATGTGGGGGGGGTGAGGAGGACTGGAGATGGGAGGGAGTGGTCAGGGAGGGAAGGTGGTGGGTGGTCCCCAGGGAATACAAAGATGTGAAACACATATATAAAAAATAAATAAATAAATTAAGAAAAAAAGGAATCAGTACAATTTCTATGCTGGGAAGAAGCAGCTCTCCTGCCTGCCTGGCACTATGCAGATGGCTGGTTTTCTTTCTCCATTCCCCTAATAACCCTGTCCTTATTTTTTTCTTTTTTTAAATTTAATTTAAATTTTTTAAAATTTGCACATATATGTATATTTATATTTATATTACATTATTCCATTATTGTGTACCCCGGGGCTTTCCCACTTCACTAATACTTGTTAACCATCCTGATCTTTTGTGCTCTTCACCTCCCTCACCTTCTTCCCCCTCCTCCTCTCTCATCCCATTGTTCAGTCCCATTGGTTGTTTTCATTCTTTCTTATTCATTTGTTTGTTTTTCCCTATATCCATCATATAAGTGAGACCATCCTGTACTTCTCTTTTTCTTTTTGACTTATTTCTGCTAATATGAGTCTTTCTAGTTCCACCCATGTTGCTGCAAATGGCATGTGTTTGTCCTCCTTGATTGATGCATAGTATTCCATCGTGTATATGTATCACTTTTTTTTTAGTCAATCATCTGTTTTGGGGCATTTGGTTTGTTTCCAAATCTTGACAGTTGTAAACAGAGCTGCGATGCACATGCAGGTACAGGTATGAATTAATGTTTTCATGTCCTCTGGGTAGATTCCTAGTAGTGGGATTGCTGAGTCAAATGGTAAGTCCACTTTCAGTTGTTTGAGGGTCCTCCACACAGTCTTCCATAGTAGCTCGACCAGTTTGCACTCCTACCAGGTGTGTGTTTTTTTTTAATAGTCATTCCTTGTGGACACTAGTGTTAAGAACTAATTTTTGTTCTGAGCAGGTCTTCCATTACTAAGCATTAGGACTATAAAGATCCTCCTGTTCCTTATCTTTGAAGTTCAGTTTTGAGAGGGCAGAAGATAAGTTTTCTGTACTGTGCAAAGTGTGACCATGCACCAATTTAGCTTTGAACTTACAGAAAGATTGCTTTCAGGAAATTCTTTTCTGGGTTGTGATACACAAGCATTATTAGATTAATCAACTTTTCAATTATTAGTGACTTGTGATTCTTGTAAGCCAAAAATGGTCTCTTCTCTTCTGTTGGAAGGTGTGCCATTTCCTTGTGAATGTTGACATTTTTAGTTTGTTACATTGTAATTGTAAAGACTTTCATTTTGGTTACAAAATGAAAGGAATGATAGATGCTTTTCCATGGTTATCATAACAGTTACAGTAAGTATAATAGAAGTTAAGGTGTCTATCTGCCCTTTTTTCACAAGGAAATTCCTATAAGAAATTAGACAGTGTCAGGGTTAATGGATGGACACAACAGCAAATTAAGTACAAGAATGCAAGAAAACTAAATCTTCGATATTTACAGCACCTCCTTTCCATAACAAAACATACCAGTGGGGATTTGACTCATTCCTGGAGTCTGAGCAGGGTATTAACTGAAGCTGTGAGTGATGCCATATGAGGCTGAGGATGATGATGATGATTGCAGATTAGGAAGCACTTGCAGAAACAGCAAGTTCTGCTGCTTGTCAGATATAAACCATTTAAAGGAACCTTGACTCCTTGACACTGCCCAGAAAACTCACATCATTGAGAAGTCCTCTACCAGAGATGTTAGTAAGATCTCTTGACAATCTTTCATATAAGACATAATTTTCTGATTATATATATATTTTTTCTTACATTGTTGTGTACACCAAGGTTCTCCCACAACCCTATCACCTGTGTACCATTATCATTAACTCTTGTGTTCATCTCTCCCCTGATTTTGCCCTCCCTAGTTGTGTGCTTTAGTTTTATTATCTGTTTGTTAATGTTAATTTAAAGCCATAACAAGCCTTACAGTTATTCCAAAATTACTGTTAAGTCTTAAAGTTTGGAATAGTTACCTTCTGATTGTCCATGAATACTGTGGCCCAGGGGCCTGGTCAGCAGAATCTTAGCTATCTGGGGTGGATATACTGTGGGTAATTTAATTTAAGTTGCACAGGTTACCATGGCTGGGTAGTATTTCTTGACGCTTCCTTTCTGCTTCTCAGCTTACCTAGTCTTAGCAACATCCATGATGACAAGCTAGCATGCAGACTAGTATATCTAAGAACATGGCAAACCAGTTTGTCTTCATGTTGTTACATGAACTTCAGCAACCTGACTTAAGCCTGGCTTTATATTCTGACCTGACTTTACTTTCTCTATTTTTTTCTCTGCTTTTCCCAGAGTTTTGCAATTTCTTCTTTTCTATTCTGTCATTTACTTCACCTCCTCTTTTTGCACTAGTTATCATCTGCTCCCCTTCTTTCCTTCTTCCCTCACTCCCTCCATCCTTCTTTCATTTTTTTATAATCAAAGTAACTAAACACCCCATCCTCAAACCAAATTTCTAACTATTGAGAAGAAACTGCAGAAGTAAATCCATATACTTAACCATACTGTCTTGATTTTCTTTTTATGGGAACTGGTGGTAAAGGAGAAAATATTATATAGCCTTCAAGGGGTTGTGTTTTTAAAAGTTACAACATTCCTTTGACTAAACAATCCCTGGTATGTTCAATGGTACATTGAATAAATCCAGAACTAGAGGCTGCAGAGAACTGTATAAACAGAAGCTTTCTGCTAATCTTACAGACTGGTCTCTGTAGAGATCATTCTGGAGATCACAGAAGGTTAAATTAACTGAAAAAGTTTCCACAATCAATAGACAAACAAGCATCAAAAACAGTAGTCTAAGCTGCAGAGCTTTCTGGGATTTTAGAAACCATTTAGAGTCAAGGTGAATCCTTTAGCTTATAAAATATAATGACAAAAATTTTTAGTTTGGTGGGAAACACCTTGTCCCCATTTCCTGTAGTGAAAGATTGATGCTTACTTTATCTAAATTGAGCCATGAAAGAGTCTTTTTTAAAAATTTCTATTCCTATGTACCATGCCTAACAAAAACCTGGAACATAATAGTGAAAGTTTGTAAGAACAGAGAAGTTTAACTATGTACTGTGCCATAGTTAGCTTTGACCTTGGGAATGGTTATCATTATTGAGTCAGGATTCCATCAATTCTCCCTCCCTTTCTGCCCTCAAGAAGCTCAAACACAGTGTGTACTTCAATCCCTACTTCTCCCATCTACTCCTATTATCCTCCCAAGTGATATAACTTAGTTGTGGTTGCTTAGGACAGAGGAAAATGAATTAGGAACCAGGTTCTTCCACTGAAAAAAAGAATATCATCTCCAGTTGCAATCAGTCATGATTTCTGGATGAAACCTAGTTGTCTCCATTTAATCAGAACAGTTTTATTCCATAGACAATCTCAATGATGCCCTTATCCACAAATCACTATTTAATCAATTTCAACTCTTTCTTCTAAATACACTGCAAACACATTTTATAAATCCACCTAAGGCTTGCTTTTGTGAACCATAATAAATTAGGTCCTTCTTGTTTTATCCTCAGGTATCAACCAATTAAGCTGTTCAGAGAATTCAACCAGGAATAGACATGATCTCCCCCCCCCCCATGAAGCCAATCTGAGTGCCCTGCATAAATAAGGGGGGATAGTCTAAGAGTGAAAACAGCCCCTTTCCTGAGCATCTGGGGTGATATGTGAGCATTTGGACAGATGGCCCATTTTCTTGTTAAAGAAATCTGTGTGCCACAGGCTATCAGCACCTAACAGCTTCACTAAACAAAGCCTGAAAATAAATCAATTCTAGAAGAGCTCAGATGTTTGCTGTGTTCTCTCTGAACACACCCTGTGAGTCAAAAACCTAGTTTTATTCTATAGACCACCTAGTCTGTTCATTGCAGGATACAATATTTGTTTATACATAGTCCTTTTTGTCTGTGCTGGGCAATAGCACGATACATTCATTCAGCAACTGCCCATAAAAAATAGTGCTTTGTCTCCAACAAGGATTACAAGAATAGATTTCTCAAGAAGTGCTTGCCCACCTGTGTTTAGAGTCTAAACTGTGGGATGATCTGGCAGCCAGAGTTCCCTGAGTAGGAGATGCTCAGGGAGAAGTCTGTTGAGACTATGGAGACTTTTCAAAGAATAACTTCTTCTTTAACATGGCTATACCAGAAGAGTTCTTGAGAACTGTCATGGAGCATTGGGTTAGATGGAAACCTGAAAGCTTATAGTTATGCCTTCTTCTTTTACTTTAGATCTAAAACTATGTTCTATTTTAGAAACTCTCCAAGGAACAGACTTTTCTGTAAACTTCCCCCAAGTAACCATTTATTAACTGCTATAAAATACTTCAGTCAGTAAATTCTTGATTGTTTGTGTGACTTTAATGCACAGAACTACAACCAAACCCAGATCCCTAGCTTTATCTTATGTCATTCACATCCTCCACAGAAGGGTGTCTGTCATCACTCAAACCCATCACTTTTTTTAACCTCTTCCTTAGAAATAAATTAGGAGAGATTTTCTTCCCTCCTCTGTTCATAGGTCATTTTTTTCCAACTATTTAATGATGTTCATTGTTGCAAACCTCAGCAGGGATTTCCTGTGTCTCGAAATGCAGTAGTCCTCAAACTTTGTAATCCAAATATTCCTCCCACTAACTCTTAAAACAATATTAAAAACAATGAGACTGGGAGAATGACACTGTACTGAAAAAACAAAACTTTATGAAATTAGAAACTAAAACCATCCAAGTAGTTAGCTATCTTTCTGATTTTTGGATGAACAAGGTATTTATAAAATAAAGCATGCTTCAAAGTTAAGTGGACATCTCAATTTGGTCAGATTTAGATGAATTACATGTGAAACTCACAATTCAGTTTGCTATGTCTTTGCATGGTCTATTTTTGTATTTTTGCTTCCATCAGATCCAAATATAATTACCATTCATTTTTGCCTCACTCCACAGAAGGCATGGTGACTTTGTCTTACCGGGTTATCCTCTGTGAGACGTATCGCTGAGTTACTACACACATACACACACAAGTTGTATAATTTATAATCATTCTTGAATAATACTGTGCTGAAGACCTTATTGTATGAAATATTGTTTAGGTTCCTATTATTTACCTTTTTTGCCATCTTTTAGCAATTAGTTAAATAATTGGATTGAAGAAAGAAAGTATTTAGAAAACATAAAGAAGTATGATTGATGTGGAATGTGGAAGCAGGTAGAGAGATGGAGCTTCAGATAACAGGAACACCTCCTATCTCTCTAGCCCCCTCTGGCACACTACAGGGTGGGAAACAGCATGTTTGTCATCTGTAACCTAGTTTCCCAACCTCTTTGGAATGTCCCAAGAGACATATGACCTATTAGTAAGTGACTGTTGCCCCTAAAGGTAAATCCTCCTGTTATTGCGCATCCCGTCATCCTCCCTGCTGCATGTCATGTACACTTTGCTACTTCCCCATTACATCATTGTAACATTTCCTTGCTGGAGTGTATAAGGAGCATCACAACTTCATTAAAGTTAGACATGGACATGCTTCCCAGGATCCCTGTTCTGTAGGCTAGCCTCACAGATAGCTATCAGTCTCTTCCGTCTCAATTTCTTTATTCCACAGGTGACTCCTAACAGATTGGAAAACTGCTTTGCCTTCTGAAAGAAGCCCCAAGGGTCAAGAAGTAGTTACCTTCATTTATTCACTTGTGTTATCTGGGAAGAAGTTCATTAAAACACATTCTGACAATTTTATCCACTGGAACTTTAATTTCACTTGGAAAATGATTCTTAGGATGGTGAAAATGTTGACTAATTGGTTTGTTCATTTCTTGTGGGATTACACCACTTTCTGAATCAGAGTTTCCTGCTATTGCAACATGTCTCTTTTTTCATTCTTTTTTTCTTTCATTAGAAGCAAACCATTTGGATTGAGTACATGTCCATTTGCTAATCTAGGACATCATACTTGTTTGTGACTGCAATGAAGTCACAAGAGACCCATCTGACCATGTATACAGAATAAGTGGAGACCCACAGCTGCTCGGTGAAGTCAATAGTGTTAGGGTCAGTCAGACCCAAAACCCAAAATTCTGCCTGCAGAAAGCCAGAGTATTTTCAGCCTTTCACTGAAGCTAATATTCTCAGAGAAAGCTTTTACAGAACAAAAGCTTTTACAAATAACGCCCCTCTGTAACCAGTATCCAGGGCAGGAAACTGAGCCAGATCAGCCTCTCAGAAGCTTTACTTTGCCTTGTAACTGAGTCATATCACCATTTGTAGCTGCATTCCTGCTTTACTTGTTTTTGTATTTTGTATAAACGGAGTTACAGTCACACATCACTTAGTGACAGAGAGATACTCTGGGAGATGTGTAGTTAGATGATTGCATTGTTGTGCAAACATGAGAGAGTATGCTGACTTAAGCCTGGATGTTCTAACCTGCTGCACGCCCAGGCTACATGGTCACGCTGACTGGAACCCGTGCTGCCTATGATCTGTTGTCCACTATCATGTCACTGAGCAACACATGACCATGCATACTGTACACTGCCCTCCTGTGTGACTCTTTTCATTCTGTATTGTCTTTATATGACTCAACTGCCTTTGTCATATGTTCATTTTAATGGCAGTGCAGGGTTTCATTTATCAGTGCACCGCAATTTATTCATCTTTCATGTGACAGGCTTCTTTGGTGGGCAGAGGTGACGTGGAGGATTTGATGAAAACTCTATGAACATTCACAGGCATCTCTTTGGTTCACTGTACACGTAACACATGCATCCTGCTGGATATGTAGTGAAGAGTGGAATGACGGGTCATAGGTGTACAGGTGTTCAGGTTTAGTAGATAAGCTGGTGGTTGTGATACAAGCACTCACACCAGCACTACGTGAGAATCCCAGTAATTTCACCTTCTCAACAATAATTGGCATTTTCTTTTTATTTTGAGATGTTCCAGTGGATATGTAAGGAATATGATTGAACTTATATTTCTTTGAGATTAATGAAACTGACTGCCTTTTCATATGATTATTAGTAATTTATATATTTGATTTTGGCAGTTGCTCAAGTCTTTTGCCCACCTTTCTGTCAGTTGGTTCTTTTTTGGTCCTGTTTCAAAGGAATTTTTATATAATCTGGACATGAGTCCTGTATTGTAAGTATTTTCTCCTCCTCTATGGATTGTTTTTTATCCACTCTCATAATGGGGTCTTTTGATAAACAAATAGCCATAATTTTTAAAATGTCCAAGTTGCTACTTTCTTTTATGATATGTACTGTTTGTGTTTAGTGTAAACAATCTTTGCCTACTCTACTCCCAGTTGGAAAAAATTATTTTATGTCTTCATGTAACATCTTTATATTTAGTGTGTAATTAATCTGAATTGATACCTATATATTGATAAAGAGTTCAAGATACATTTCTGTGTCTATACAGATGTTATATTAACACATCGTTTTACTTGGCTTTTAGCTTATTGAAATTTAGTTTCAATGAAATGTTTTTATATTTTCCCATAGTGAAATACTAATATTCTTGAAAAAATCCAAAGGTACAGTGACTGAAAATTTATAATATATTCTAAAGTTTATTTGATACTAATGTTCTTAAAAGTTCTTTTTGATTGTGGTTTAGTTTATAATACAGAATATTTATTCAACACAAATGATGTATAATAAACAAGAATCATTTAAAACAATAATTTACTCAATTTTTCTCAATTTTGAGTCAAATTAAGCATATTTACTAAGCATATGCTAGAAATGGGGACAGTTGAGAATAGGGTTGAAGTTTTGAGCTTTATTTATATGTCATTTAGGTTTTAAGTCATATAATAAAGTTCTCAAAAATCTATCAGCACTAAACTGTTGTTCCTTAGTTTTAAAATTATATTAATACATTGAAGTATAAGATGAAACCTTTCATTACTTTTAGGGCCCTTGAACCCTTTATGCAATGTCTGTATACCAAGTTTTCCACTAGTCATGACACAGATCTTATAAGACATAAATATTGAGAAAAATATTTGTGAATGTCTCCTCTGCTTAGTTTCTTTTTTTTCGCCCTCTTTTCATTATTTCTTCTAGGTTGTACTGGTCAGTGGACATCTGGACAGCTGGGACGTTGGGCAAGGTGCCATGGATGATGGTGGTGGAGCCTTTATATCGTGGGAAGCTCTCTCACTTATTAAGGATCTTGGTAAATATTACAAAAGCTATTAACCAACGTGTGAGTCTTAGTAGTAATATGTTTAACTCAACACACAAAGTACTCAACAGATTCCTTACTGTACTGTATTCAAAGATCCTCCTGAGATCTTGGTTTTTTTTTGTTTTGTTTTGTTTTGTTTTTGTTTTTGTTTTTTGTTTTGTTTTGTTTTCGGTAAGTCAATTCCCAATAAAGAATGAATTTGCTCCTCTAAAGAAAGAAATTTCTATTCAGTGTCTGCCAGACATTCAAGGCATCAAGTATGATCAGCCACTGGGGAAACTGAACAAGCAAATAAAACTGCAGCACCTGTAGTCACAGCCCTGATCAGGCAAAGAAAGAGCAGCAACACCTCTTCCTTCCTTTTCCGTCTTCCTCTTAAAGACATGATCAGGCTGTTAGGATAGCTTGCCTCTATGTATTTCCTTGATCAGAGCCAGAGAGAGCAGGATAGGGCTAAAAGAATGATTCTTTTATCCAAAATAAAGAACTCATGCTGAAAAATTGAACCTTCCACATAAACCTAGTCATGGGAAGGTGGGCGGCTATAAAAATGAACAAACACAACAGTTAACCATATTTGCAAGCAGAGTTCCTTTTTGTGTGCTGGTCAAAAAAGACGAATTTTGAGTGAAGTTAAAATTAATGAAACTGCCTGATGTTAGAATTTGGCGTCTGAATCGAAGCAGTGTGGGTTTCAGAATGTCTCATCCGTGCAGTGCCTCCTTCTGTCATAACTGTGATGTGTTTCAGAGGAGTAAAGATCAGAACATTTGTTTGTTGAAGGGTTTCCATTGCTCACTTGAACAGAGATGTGTTTAGATTCATGCTTTTTCTGCTTTTAGTAAATCAGCCTGTTAAATAATTGTTCATCTTAACAGTGGGGCGCTGAAATTGTTTTGCTTGGGCAAATCTTTGGTGTACCATTTTGACTTACATCTTCCTTATGTTTTAAAAATAGCAAAATAGAAAGGTGGTTGTGCAAAGTTTTTTTTTGTTTGTTTGCTTTTTGCTTCTCAGAAGGCCAGCATCTAGAGACATTTGAGATATGATAAATCTTTCCTGTGGACTCTGTCCTGTGTGTATAGTAGAATGCTCAGCAGCATCCCTGGCCTCTACCCACTCAATGCTAGCAACACCATTCTCTCCAAGTTGTGATTATTAGCATTGTCTCCAGACATTGCCGGATGTTCCCTGGTAGGGAGTGGTGGTGGTGGCAGTGTGTGTGTGTGTGTGTGTGTGTGTGTGTGTGTGTATTGCTCCAATAAAATAAAGTAGTAAAAAAAAAATCTCTAAGTGACCTTAATACATGGTCATTTTCTGAAAGAAACTGATTGGAAACCTTTTAGCATTATTTCCTTGCTGAGCACTTACCATGTGAAAGCATCATTTAAAAGCTGTGCGTACGGGAGTTATAAAGCAGTACTGTGTTCTCAAGACCCTTGGGGTAGGAGAGGCATACAGGGTGGAGGCATCAGCACACATAGTTAGCAATGCAGACATGATTTTAAGGCCCACTTTTAGAACTGGGTAAGTCTCTTTCAAGAGGAGAACACATTTTCCAGTAAATAAAGTCCAAAAGGAGGTTCTTTTCAGTGAAGACCTGGAAGATGCTGTGTATTTTATTTCTTCCTCTCTCTTCCTTTAAAAATGTCCTCTTAGCTAGTAACTCTTGTCTTTCCCTTAACTTTATTCAAAATGAATTGGGTTCAAGGAATGTGTCAGGAAGATGGCAAATAGATTTTCCTTCTTCTAGGACACAGATATTTATTTTTGGTACTTAATTCTATTTCATTGTGCTTGACCAGCTTGATTGGAATCAGAGTATCAGAGTAGAAAGAAAATTGGACCCATCTGAATTGGGTTTTAGGTCCACTCTGTTACAAACTACTTTCTTGTCCTCCGGCAAGTCATTTGAACTCTGTAGACTTCATTTTTATTCAACTGTAAATTTCCAGAGTATTTTATCTGCTCTATGTTGAAATAAAAGTTATGTCTTCTCTAGGCTTTGAATCTTATTTTTTAATACTCAGCATGGGACCTTAAATCATTGTTAATTGAGTTGAATTCAATTGCATGGATAAATGTCAAACTCCATGCAAAGGTGAATTGAGTATTTTTTCCTACTCCAGAAGTACATTGATAGTTAATAGTCAGTCTCCTTTAATTGAAGATTTAACTCTCCTATAGACTTCTGAAAACCTATGTAGACATATGAATAAAACTCTGAATCAAGGAGTTTTATTTCTTTTGCATAGGTGTTAAGAGGCAGTGTGGCATACTATAACAATAGGACAGGACTTTGGATTCAAACTGCCTGGCCTCCAATCCCAATTCTGCAACTTATTCGCTTAAGCAAGTTACTTCAACTTTTTTGTGCCTCCATATTCACATATGTGAAAGTGAGCATTATAACAGTTCCTATCATTGGTTTACTCTGAAAATTAAATAATCCATGCATATAACATACATAAAGCAGGGCCTGATTCCAAACAAGTACCCACTGTACACTCCACTCTGCATAGCATTCTTATGATTGCATCCTTTGATTTAATTTTAAATTAAATTTAAAATTTAATTTTTAAAATTTTACTGTTTAATTTTCAAACTTAAATTTTGTCATGGATAGTGCTTTGTAAATTGCCTACCTGTTTTAATAGAACTGAAACTAACATATGATCTATGGATTCTGTATGAACATTACTAATAAACATAAACAAGAAATAGGACTTTGGGCTAGAGGCCAAGAAATGATTTTTTATCATGTTACCTAATTACATGGAACCCAAACTTTTTAATTGGTGAAAAACAAAAGCTCCATAGCAATATCTTTTTCTAAGAAAAGTGAGACTCCTTTGGCTGATGTGCCTTGGACAATATGTCACTCAGCATCCATGTCAGAGTCCCACAGTGGGACTGGTTAATCTGAAATGTTGTTCCACTGGGGCTTTCTGGTTTGAGGATATTGTTCTGAGAGTCACCCTTCTGTCTCTTCTACTTTGTTCCCTTTTTCTCTACTTTACAGTTTCACTTTTTTCCCCCAAACCTTCAGCTAAAACTATATCCATTTAATCTAAAAGAAGAGATATTAATGCCTTACAGAGATAATCAGTCATTCCTGAGTAATTTTCAATGAAAGGCTATTTGTTGTGAGTGCTGTTAGTACTTTTTGTGTGTTTGTGGTTGACTGAACTTAAAACTGTTTATTTGAAATGTCATTTCCTAAAATGTTTTGGTGTCAGTGGACAGAGCCTATGGTCAAAGATGTTATGCTTCAAAATGCTTATTTGGTACTTGAAAAATAAACCACCATCCATCTCTAAATTCTTCCAACTTTATTATTTTCAGAGAAGTTGGAATTTTGAGGTTTTGGCCCTAAACAAAAAAAAGAACATTAGAATTGACAGTGCTACCTGAATGTTGAAATGTGGGATATATGTGAAACATATTTCTAGAAAAATTTAAAGGTATGCATCTTGCTTATGATTGTTCTAGAACTTGAAAATCCATGTGTTAAAAAATAATATTTCATGCATTCATAGAATAAATAGTTACTGTGTACTGATTGCACGTCATGTGGAGGATGCTTTGTACCAAGGAGAATGAGACATGGTCCTCGAAGCCCTTGAAGTGGAAGAGACATTTAGCTCAAAATTGGCAATGAATTTGTTATAAGTTCTTTAATTGAAATATGTTCAAATGACTTTGATTATCTAGTGAAGGGAGGGCCCACGTGTGGCT